>JAIFGZ020000465.1:600000-787297 GCA_019925245.2 Oryza australiensis
TATATAGTTCTATAAACCAAGTTCAGTAAAGCCATCATAGGATGAATCTTGAGTGCATGCAAAGTAAGAAACAATCATTGTTCTATTAAACCTCAAGAGCTTAAGATACGGTCAATATTATCCTACTACCAAGTTAAACAATCAGAGCATAAAGGGGTAAATAGTGTTTTGATCTCAGTATAGAAATTAACTGGAGCATCTAGGATTCATTAGCAGAACCATAGGTCTAAATAGAAGATCAACTAACAGAGCAGAGCATGTTTAGAGAAAAGAATGACATCTATTAGTATGCCCAGATGTATGTTCAGTTTAAGTGTATATATATATATATATATATATATATATATATATATATATCAATAGCAGTTTATAAAATCATCAGGAAGCAATAGAGCATAGTAGCTGAATAAAACCCATAGCTTCTAGTTAATTCATCAATAAGTCTAATCTCTCCTTGCATTAACAATTCGAAGCAAGTAAATTATACAGAGATGAAAGTCAGGACATGTAGTCAGTAGCAGTAAATCATCCAAAGAAATCAATCACCATCTATTTGTATTCAAGATCAGGTCTCATGGGTTATATAGTTCCATTATCTATAGTACAAATCTTGCCATGATTATCAAAGAATAGAACCATGTAAATTAATGCATCATTCAATAAGATTTATTTTAGGATCTAATCCTGCTAATATGTCACTAAATTCAGAAAATCCAGTTAATTCAACATGTATGCATATATATGGACCAATCATGTTAGTGTGTTTACTAGTCCCAGTAGTCAATCACTTATACATGCAAGTAATATAAGGACAAATCATGTTAGTATGATTTTAATTCCAGTACTGCACTTCCATTAGTCCAATACTGCACTTTCATCAGTTCTGTGAGTATTTCATTTATTCATCCATGAACATATAGGCATCAACTATTCAGATTTCAGAGTGTGTAAACCAATTGACCTAGAAACTTAGAAACAATACATACAGCTAGCAGCAAGTTGACCACTAGTGCCAGTCCATAAGTATCCCTAATACATCACAATTTACAGTATATCACTACACAAGAGAGGACACCGCACTAGTATATCAAAGTTGGGATCAGAGAAGGGAGGATGAAATGGGGAGCTCACCTATGGAGGAGAGGGGTGCAGCCACCGGAGTTGCGCTGTGTTTCCATGGGCCATCTCCACGGCCGCTGCAGCAGGAGGCCGGCGGCTAGGGTTAGCTTAGGGGCAGAGAAGTGAGGAGCCAAGAAACCGATTCAGGCCGCCGGCGGCTGCGGGAGGGTGACCGGAGTTGAAGTCCGGTGGCCGGCGCGAGGGAGCGCGGCGGCGCTGGGGAAAGCGTGAGGAAGAGGAGGAGAACGAGAGAAAGAGATGAGAGAAAGCGGGGTGTGCTCTATTGGGCTGCTGGTTGGGCTATATAGATGGTAGTAGTCAAAGAAAAATTAAGTATAGAGCTGAAATAAAAATAAAGTTGTATAGGACAGTTAATTTAGTCTAAACTTTTCAAAGTGAATTCTTGAAAATTCTGACATATTTATTGCCATCACTTATTTTAATTCACTCTATCAGATTAATAACTTAATTCATAGTGCAATTTTTTAAGTAAATACAAATACAAATTAACTTTGCATATCATAACCCAAAAAAAAGTATTCCTTCAAAATACATACACCTTATGAACTACTTTGTCAATCAAACAAAGTAAAGATGTGTGTTTCGATCTAAAGCAATATATCTTGTGGCTATTAAATAAATTTCTCTCAAGTGAAGCAAAATTTTCTTCTAAGTAAAATAATTCCTCTTTCTCTAAAATAAAAAAGCAATGCTTGTTTCAAAACTAAATCTTTTAGTGCACAATTAAAGTCTATTATACAAATCACAAATCTTTACCAAATCAAATCATACAAATATACTTAACCATATTCAACTTAATAAATCATCTAGTTGGGTCATGGAGGGTCATGGAGTGAGAGTTGCTAACCTATGAGCTTTATAGGTCAAAACATATCATTAAGGCTAGTCATTTCATATGCATCACATTAGCATTGGCGTTTTTATATTTAGTTTTAATTTGTTGTTTATCTTTATATATTTAGTTTTAATTTGTTGTTTATCTTTATATATTTAGTTTTAATTTGCTGTTTATCTCGGATTTTTGGAGTTATTCGTGGTTTATTCGTTCTTCGATTATGTGGGTATCTTAGGCAAGTCCAACACCTTTGACCAACTTTTGTTATATTTTTGTATTTACAATCTATATGTATCACATTGCATTAAATTATACTTTTTGCAGTTAAAATACATATGCCGATGGATTTGATTGACTAGTGGAGCATTCGATCATATTATGAGTGTATTCTAAACTTGCTATGTGGTGGGGGTTTAGTTGCATATATTTATCATCATAAGGTTAAACAATAACTGTTTAACATGCAAGCGCTGTAGCAATCGTGGCGACCATATGACCTAGAATAGGACAGGCTGGCTTAGTAATTCTTTAGTAATTCTTTCTTAATGGCTTTATCCTACGGGCTTAAGGACTTCCGTGAACCCCGTGAGCGTGAGCTAGCGATGAGGGTTGCCGTTATTGCGGGATCCGATTAGATGATGTGGATCGCCGTTGTTGCGGGATCCAATGATTTGCCGTTGTTGCGGGAATCACTCGCAGAGATAATTGATGGATGGGATGGATGAAAAGCTTGTGACCTTAGCCTTGCTGGCATAAACCATGAAGTGTGCTTCAAGCATTGATGGGCGTGGGCATTAAAAGGTATAAGGCATCTGTGGGTACAGCGACACATCTCTGCTATGTGTACGAATTGTGATATGTCACTTCCTATTTCATGTAGAAACTGCGAATGTGACATGAAAGGAACCTATCGCAGGTTCTAATATCTATGGTGCCTTATATGCTTATATGCAGTAGATTTCGTAATTGCTTAATATCATCTTTTACAACATTGTTGGATTATGGGGCTTTGGAGATGTCTGTATTATGTAGTTGGATTATGGGCATATATTTGTTGGATTGCTATAGTTGGACTTGTATTCATACTCATCCCCTATATATTATTCTTTGTAGTGTTGAGCTAACACTTCGGTGGAGAAAAGCTTCTACCCAATTGATCAAGAGTTTCAAATTTCTACATCAACAACAAGAAGAAGATGAAGAACTAGAAGAGCAACAAAGTATTGTTAGGGTTGTTATTTTTTCTAGGAAAATCTAGTTTCTAATGATTTTATTGATGGGTTCGCTACAACTGTTTCTGCCATGCTACTTTGGTGTGCCTATTTCTCGATAAGTTGATTCTTGCTAAGGAATGAGCCGTAGACCGGTATTTAACCTCAGAAGTTGTCACACCCCAAAATTCTCCTCTTTAGCCTTGAAATTATCTGAGAAATTGTGCAAAGAAAATGTTGGGAAATAACCTAGAGAAATTGTGCAAAGAAAATGTCGAGAAATAACCAGGAGAGAAACTAGAAACCCCAGTGAATAAATCCATTTAATAAGTGAAAGTGAATAAATCCATTTAATAAGTGAAATAGGCTTGGTGGAATTTTTTTAAGTTCCTCGTGTCAAAATAATACACTAACAGGATTTTTGGATTTTTGTTGAAATTTCATAGTAGAGGGAATAATTTTAAAAATTAAAATAGGATTATCAGAATTAAATTAAATCTCAAAATCTTTTTTCTTTTTTTACCTTTTTCTTTTTCCCTGGCCGTGGGCCGATCCACGGCCGATTTCGACCCATTCCTGTTCGACCCATTCCCTCGCGCCCGTGCCTCTCCTCTCTCCAGCTAGATCGACCCGTGGTCATGGCCCAGCTGAGCGCGAAGTCTGCATTGCCTCCCCCTCTCTCCCGGGACATCGACAGGTGGGCCTCACCTGTTAGGGTCGTCCCCTACCTCCGACCGGAGAGAGCGGGCTGACATCAGCCACGTTGCCGCTCTCCTCGCGCCCACGCCACATCGCGCCATGCCGCTCAGAGACCGCACACCCCCTCTCTCGTGCGCGTAGCGCCGCGGAATGGTGGGGATTCGAAAATCCTGACCGTTCTCTCCCCTCTTTCTCCACGCAGCCGCGTGCTCCGCCTCTTCCGGGCCACGACCAGCTTCATCATGGCTATAAATCGCCACCCCGAGCTCCACTCTTTCATTTCCCCTGAGAACCATCAGCTCCCGTGCTCGCAATTGCCCTTGCACCGCAAAACCCTAGCACCGCCGCTCTTCCTCCACTCCGGTCGCCTCTAGCCGCTGCTCTGCGCGTCGAAGAGCCACCCCGTTGTCACCGTCGGCTTTGCGAGTTTGTGAGGACCCTCGGCCACCGCTTGGACGTCGCTCCCCCCCGCCAGAAACCCCCTTCCCTCGTGCGTCGGTGAGCCCGCCCTTTTCCTCTCTTTCGGCCGACGATTTCCGTCACCGCGCACCCTTTCCTCCCCTTATTTCCTCTCTCTCACCTTCGCCGGGCATCGTAGGACCTCGGCCGCCCGTCAATCCTGTCGTCCTCTCCCTCGTCGCCAGTCGTCGTCGTTGTGGTGAGTCGCCCTTCTCCCCTTTTCCCTCCTTCCTCTCTCGGCCGAGCGCCCCGCTGCTTCGCCCGAGTACGCCGCCGCTCCCACGCGTCGCCGGTGACCATAGGGTCCCACACACCGCTGCGTGCCGTTGTCATACCCCGCTGGCCAACGGAGCTGTGGCCGTCCCGCATCTTCGGATCCACCCTCATGTGAATCCGAGCCGTCCACGCGTCACCTCGACGTTGTCCCGCGTCGACATTGCGCTGGCGTCGCCTCGGCGCCGCGTCAGTGCTGCCTCACCCGCGTGTCCGCCGCGTAGCTACCGCATCGACGCCACCTGTGCGCCACATGGTGTGCGCACCCCTTCGGCCCGTGGACCTATTCCACCGTGCGTCGCTCTCTCACGTGTCACCGCTAGGTGGGACCCACCTGCTAGCGCCGATCGCCCCTCGTAGTCGACGTAGGGTTGGTTGCACAATAAATTGTTTAATTCTTTTTTATAGTAAAAATGAGTAAACTTCTAAAATTCATAGAAAATTCATTCAAACTCTGCTTGAGTCCATTCAAATTGCATATGATTCATAAAAATGCCTAGAATTCATTAAAAATAATTTTTTTGCATGTTTCAGTAGACTTATAGCATGTTTTCTTGTGTGTTTTATTGTCGCATAGATTTCATCAGTTCCATCACTCCTGTTTACTTCGAAGATGTTGCAGGGATCCCCTCAGAGCAAGAGCAAGGAAAGTCATGCAGTTCACATTGATCATATTGTTCCTATTTGTAAAATACCTCGCTTTCTATCAAATTGCATTATTTTATAATGTCATGTGGGATGGGACCTCTAGTGCTCAGCTTAGTTTGATTACCCTATGCCATTGATAACTTCGGATTAATATGACTAGATGTTGGATTAGGACATGCTTAGTAATGATTAGATCAACTAGCTCACTATGAGAATTATCACCACTACTACTCTATAATGAGGTTTATCAGGATGATTATGGACATGTGCCACCATAGTACTAACTCCACTAAAACATGCCTAAATGGTGGGTCGTGGATACATGGTTTCGATAGACACACCCATTGCATTTAAGGACCAATTTGCGGGAAACCTTGGAAGAATTACTGTGCATACCACAAGCCAGCATGGCCAACGGCTGGGCTTGCAGTGTAGCTTTTGCCCTGTCTGACATACCCATACAAGGGTGAGCGTGATAGAGTTTGGATGGACCGGGTAACGGTCTATGCGGCTTTCGGATTCACTTAGGTACAAGAGGGAGCTGCCTACCTTGGATTTAAACGTAGGGGCGAAACCTGAAGTATGGTATCGATTGGTCAGGGAGGGTTATGCGAAGGGTCCTATCACAGTTCCCTTTCTGATATGTCGTGGTGGCATGTTGGCATACGGTAACATGTCGTGGAGCTGTGTCTTGTGGGTACAGATGTACACCTCTGATGAGAGTAGAACTATTCTGTCATGCCCAGAAATTCAAGCCAGAATTTTCGCAGCTAATTTGTGCATTAAATCCTCGTCCAGGCATCAGCCGAGGTACACAAATCGACAATTATTGATATTATAGAAGTCACGTCTTAGAAACAATATAAAAGAGTTACATAACTGCAGCGGAAAAGAAAAAAGACTGACTTAAGCTAAGCTTGACTCGAGCGAAGCGAAACACCAACACCATATCTATTCAAATAGTTTTACTCTGATCAGAGGTGTACAATTGTACCCACAAGACACAATCCCACGACACGTTACCGTGTGCCGGAGTACGACCACGATACCCCGGAAAGAAACTGTGACAGGACCCTTCACATAACCCCCTCTAACCAATCATACCACACCAAGGTTTTGCCCCCACTCCCATCGGGGTAATGGGCAGCCCCCTCTCGTGCCACGGTAAATCCGGAAGCCGATCAACCCTTAAAACCAGGGCGGACCCAACTCCATCACGCCCACCCTCACTAGGGTATGTCGGCTAGAGACAACTACGCTACAGACCCAGCCATTACCCATGCTGGCTTGTGGTATGCACGGAATTCTTCCAAGGTTTCCCGAGAACCAGTCCTTAATTGTCATGAGCACTCTAACCAATATCCAACTATGTGCTCACAACCCACCATTGTCATAATTCAGTATTATTAGAATAGGGTCACAAACTTGACATCATCTGAGTATTAATCTCCAATGTAATAATTGATTAATGTGACTCCCTTAAGTGAGCTAGTTGAGCTAAGCATGGCTAAGCATGTTCTAAACTAACATCTAGTCATATTGAACCCAAGTTATCAATGGTATAAGGTATACAATCCCTATGGTTGAGTACAATAGGTATAAAAGTCCCATGAAATGACATTCTAAAACATATGCAGTATTTGAGAGAAAAGAGATATTTAAATAAAATAGGTACAATATGATCAATGTAAAGTATGACTTGCCTTGCTCTAGAAACTGAGGAACCTCGGCGACTACTTCGAGGTAGACGGGCTCGCTGAAACTATCGGAATCAACACGACAAACAAAGCACTTCAACAAAACATGCAAAAAGTCTACTAAAACAGCACAAGAAACTATTTTTAATGGATTCTTGATATTTTTTTGGATTTAATAAAATTTGAATGGACTAAAATGGAGCTCGGATTAAAAAGATATAAATTTTAGAAGTTTAATTGATATTTTTAAACTAAAAGGAAAAGACTAAATTAATTATTGCGCAATTAAGTCCCAGCACTGACGCAAGCATGCACGAGAATCGACAAGTGCTGACGTCATGCTGATGTCAGCATGCGGCGGCACGGTCAGCCGACGCGCCTAGGGCGACGGCAGCCGGCCAGCCCTTAGGGCACGGCCAGGCTGAGCATGGCGGGCGGCCGGCTCGGTCCATGGTGGACCGAGTCCACACGGCGGCGGCTGCTGCTATGCGCCACGCATCCGAGAGGGCAGCGACGATCGGACTACGGGGCGGGGCTGCGGGATTGGGCGGCCTAGATTCGCCCAATCCGAGCGATCGGACGGCGGGGCGAGGCTGCGGCTAGGGTTAGGGTTAAGGCTTTGGGGCGGCGGAGGCGAGTTTTGGCTCGTCGGCCATGGCGGCGGCGGCCGGCCAAGCGGGACCGGCCGAGCGGCGACCAGCCGAGCTTCGGCGACGCGGAAAAGCGGTGGCGGTGAGCGACGCGGAGCACGGGAAACGACGCGGGGAGGACACTGCGGCTCTGGATGGCTCAGGAGCAGTGCGGGATGATGATGCAATGCGGGATCCCAAAAGAAAAAGGGAGCGGTGGAGCTCACCGGAGATGGGGAAGACGGCGGTGACCGAAGGTGGCAAGAATTAGGCGACGGCGAATTAGGGCACGGGAAACAGCGCCGCAAACAAAAAAACACGCGGGAGCTCGAGGGGAAATTTATAGAGGCGATAGGAGATTGGGTTGCACACGGGATCGACACGAATCTCTCGCCGACGCAGTCAGACTCGGAGAGGAGAGAGGAAAATGGCGGTGGCGGTTTGGATGTGATCCCGGTCGTTGCGGTGCGCGGGAAGAGAGGCGCCGGGTACGACGGAGCGCGCTTGGGCCTGGCGTGGGCCTGGCGTGGTGTGGGGTGGCGCGGAGAGGGCGGGTGCGGCGGCGACTTGGGCCGCTGGGCGCGAGGAAGGTAGCTCGATAGGTGGGGCCGACCTGTCGGTGGCTCGCGAGCCAGACGGAGGCCGCGTGGACTTCGCGCGGGCGAGCCGGCTCGGCTTGGGCCGAAAGGAGGATGGGCCGACGGGAAGGGAGCTGGGCCGTCGGCCAGGTTAGGGAAATGGGTGGGAGCCATACGGGGTGAATAGGAAAAAAATGGAAAATGATTTTGGGACTTAATTTAATTGCAGATTACTCAATTAATTGGTGAAAAAAATACTTAGAGTGCTCTAAAAATTCCCTTAAAAATCCTGTTAGTGTATTTTGACACATAGAATTTAAGAAAAAATCCTACCATGCCATTTCCATTTATTAATTTCATTTTAAAGTTACTTTTGGCTCCAGATTAATTCGAGAGATTCTGATTATTTTAGGGTAAATTATTTAAACGATTTAGGGGCAAAACTCGGGGTGCGACAAACCTACCCCCCTTAACGGAATCTCGACCCCAAGATTCGGAGGCACTGGCAAAGAGGTGCGGGTGCATAGCCTTCAACTCATCTTCTCTTTCCCAAGTAGCTTCTTCTTCTGAGTGATGAGTCCACTGAACTTTGCAAAATCTAATAACCTTGTTCCGAGTCCTTCTCTCACTGGTCTCGAGATACAAGCTGGTTTCTCCACATAGGTTAAGTCCTCTTGAATTTCAATCTGGTCTGAACTCACTTGCTCTTCTGGTACCCTCAAACATTTCTTTAACTGAGACACATGGAACACATCGTGAATACCGGCCATGTTGGATGGAAGTTCAAGCTGATAAGCTACTTCTCCTCGACGTTCCCAAATTCTATATGGTCCCACAAAACGTGGTGCCAACTTTCCTTTGGTTTGAAAGCGGTGTACTCCCCGGAGCAGTGTAACACGAAGGTACACGTAATCCCCTACTTCAAAAGCGAGATCTCTTCGACGATTATCTGCGTAGCTCTTCTGCCGAGACTGTGCAATTCTCAATCTTTCCTGAATTGATCAGACTTTTGCTTCTGCTTCACTTATCACTTCTGTGCCAAACAACTGACGTTCACCAGTCTGATCCCAGAAAAGGGGTGTGCGGCACTTTCGTCCATACAACGCCTCATAGAGTACCATTTGAATGCTGGCTTGATAACTGTTGTTATAGGAGAATTCGGCATAAGGCAAACTCTTGTCCCACGCTTTACCAAACTCAAGCGCACATGCTCTCAACATGTCTTCCAGAATTTGATTCACTCTCTCGGTTTGACCATCTGTTTGCGAATGGTAGGCCGTACTGAAGTTCAAACGGGTACCAAGTTCTTCCTGCAGCTTCTGCCAGAACTTGGAAGTAAACTGACTTCCTCGATCAGACACGATCTTCTTAGGCACTCCATGTAAACACATGATTCTCGCAAGGTATAGCTCTACTAACTTCTTTCCTGAGTAGGTAGTATGCACTGGTATAAAGTGAGCCACCTTCATGAGTCGATCCACGACTACCCAAATTGAAATCATACCCTGACGACGTGCGGAGTAAACCCGTAATGAAATCCATTCCAATTTCTTCCCATTTCCATTTCGGAATTTGGAGGGGTTGCAACAATCCTACGGGCCGTTGATGTTCTGCCTTGACTCGCTGGCAAACATCACAAAGTGCGACAAATTCAGCTATTTCTCTCTTCATACTGACCCACCAAAACTTCTCTTTGAGATCTTGATACATCTTTGTACTGCCGGATGTATTGAATATTGGGTTTGGTGAGCTTCCATAAGGGTCAACTTCTTCAACTCTTTAACTTCTGGCACACACAATCTCTTTCCCACCCAGATTGTTCCATGCTCGTCTTCTGTAAAGTCGCGAGCTTTTCCGACTCTCATGTTCTTCTTGAGTTCAGCCATCTCGGGATCTGATGCCTGAGCAGCCCGAATTTGATCGATGAGAGTGGGTTGAGCTTCCAGAGCAGCTACAAAACCATAATCCACAACATGTAGGTTCAGTCGCTCAAATTCTCGCTGTAACTGGTTGCACATTCTTTCTACGTTAACGGTGTTGCGGTAACTCTTTCGGCTCAAAGCATCTGCTACCACATTAGCTTTTCCGGGATGATAATGTATCCCCAAATCATAATCCTTGATCAATTCCAACCATCTTTGTTGACGAAGGTTCAAGTCCGGTTGGGTGAAGATATACTTGAGACTTTTATGATCTGTGTATACTTCCCAACGATTACCGATTAGGTAGTGTCGCCAGATCTTCAAGGTGAACCACTGCGGCTAATTCCAGATCATGGGTTGGATAGTTGTTCTCATGCGGACACAACTGACGAGAAGCATATGCGACCACTTTGCCTTCTTGCGTCAACACACATCCCAGCCCTTGGCGGGACGCATCACAATATACTTGGAAATCTTTGGCTGGATCCGACAGTATCAAGACTGGCGCAGACACCAACTTTTTCTTAAGCTCTTCAAAACTCTTGTTACATTCCGCTGACTACTTGAATTTCTCATCTTTCTTCAATAATTGAGTCATCGGCTTGGCGATTCTGGAGAAATTCTCAATGAAGCGGCGGTAATAACCCGCAAGTCCAAGAAAACTTTGGATCTGCGTGACTGTCTTTGGCGGAGTCCACTTTGTCACTGACTCCACATTTGACGGATCCACTGCTACTCCTTGCGCATTCACAATGTGGCCGAGGAACTGCACTTCCTTTAACCAGAAAGCACACTTGCTAAACTTGGCGTAGAGTTGATAATCCCTCAACTTCTCGAGCACTAACTGGAGATGATGCTCATGTTCCTCCTCGGTCTTGGAGTAGATCAAAATGTCGTCAATGAACACTACGACAAAGTTGTCCAGGAATTCCATAAACACCTTGTTCATCAGATTCATGAAGAAAGCCAGTGCGTTGGTCAATCCAAAAGACATGACCGTACACTCATACAGACCGTACCGAGTGATGAAAGCGGTCTTGGGAATGTCCTCTTCCTGAATTCCCTACTGGTGGAAGCCTGATCGCAGGTCTATCTTGGAGAATACCTTTGCCCCTTTGAGTTGATCAAACAGATCATCAATCCGTGGTAGATGATACTTGTTCTTGATAGTGACCTCATTGAGTGCGCGATAATCAACACACATTCTCTTGGTCTTGTCTTTCTTCTCTACAAATATCGCCGGAGCACCCCAAGGTGACGTGCTCGGGCAGATATACCCTTTCTACAACTGTTCATCCACTTGCTTCTTGACTTCTGCCAACTCGTTGGTTCCCATTCTATACGATCTCTTGTGAATTGGGGCGGTCCCGAGTACTAGATCAATCCGGAATTCAATTTCTCTTTCGGGTGGCATCTTGGTTAAATCTTCTGGAAAGACTTCAGGGTATTTTCTGACTATGGGGATATCTTCTAATTTCATAGGGATCTTTGCTGCTACTTCAGATGATTCCCCAGTAGAAACATGATTCAAACTTGCTACCGTCTTGGCTTGCATGGGAGAATGAAAAACAATCCATTCTCCTTTTCCATTGAGCAAGGTAATTGTGCGGCTAGTACAGTCAATTACTCCCTTATGTGTGGACAATCAATCCATCCCAAGCATGACATCTAGGCCTTTGGATTTAAGAAGGATAAGATTGGCTAGAAATTTGGATCCTTGGATTTCTATTGCCACCGAGGGACAGTACTGAGCTGTGTCCAAATGGTTTCCAGGGGTTTGAACCCACATAGGTATCTTAAGTTCCACTACTGATAGCCCATGTGTCTCAACAAACTGCATGGAAATAAATGAATGCGTAGCACCAGAATCAAATAATATTATAGCAGGAGTGAGATTCACAGGAAACGTACCCAGTATAACTTTGGGAGCTGCCTACGCTTCCTTTGCGGATGCATGATTGACACAGGCCTGGATGAACCTGGGTCCAGCGCGCCTTGGCTTCGGACACTTGTCTGCAAAGTGCCCAGGGTCACCACAGTTGAAGCAGACTCCTGGCTTCCCTCTAAAGTCCTTTCTTGAAGGTGGTGGCTTGGACTGCTGCTGGGGTGGCGCTATTGGAGGACGCGGAGCTGAAGTGCGTTGTGGCTGTCCACTGCCACTGCCACTACTGCCAGCTTGAAAATTCCCTGGGTGATAAGGTCGATGCTGACAAACAATCATGGTGGTAGGTCCACCCTGACCTTCGGACATGAAACGCGACCTCTGCTGTTTTCCCTGCTGTTGAGGAGGTCTGAACTATACTGCCTTTCTTTTCTTGATCATCTTGTTGCGCTGGTCTTCCTGCCGAATGGCCTTGTCAACCAGCTTCTCAAATTTGGCATACTCCCCTGAGATCAGCTTGTCAGTGAGTTCGTCATCCAAACCAGCCAAGAATTTTTCTTGTCTTTCCGCATCAGTGTGCACATCCTCTGGAGTGTAACGTGCAAGACGGTTGAACTCATGCAGGTACTCAGTAACTGACCTGTTGCCCTGCTCAAGAGAACGAAACTCACACTTCTTCTGCGCAACTATTCCCGTAGGAATATGTGCTGTCCTGAAACTGCGACAAAACTCTTCCCATGTGACTGCTGCTCCGGCTGGGCGAGTAACCAAGTAGTTGTCCCACCAAGCAGAAGTGAGACCTTGCAACTGATGCGTAGCAAAAGAGACTTTCTCCTGATCCGTTGTTGATGAGAAAATTCTCTCACGCGCTGGCCTGGGAGATCTGCTTAGCTCCAGTCTAGGTCCGTCCTTGGATACCTGTGATGATCTAGGCGTGCCAATTGGTTTGATCTGTTAACCAATAAGAAATAATAAACAGATACATGTGTTAAGGTTAAAGTTAGATCCTACGGGATCAGCTCAGGAAACCAACCTGCATATAATTGCCTTCCCAAAGCATATTTAACTTAAGTGACTGGGATAGATCGGCTGTGCCGAGACAGTATGAATCACTTAATCTAAATATACATCAGGATAATAAATATATGCGTTTATAACCTAGCCAATGCTGCAGGTCTAACATATATCGGCTATTACTCTGATGTATCTTATGAAAAGATATCAATTTAACCTAAATACGTTAAACCTAGATCAATTGGCTATCGGCTGATGCCAACGGACTGATACTGGCTTAAGGCATTTAACCAGATTGAGATCTTAATATAAGAGGTGGCTTTAATATATCTAATAGTAAATAATGCTAAAAAAATATTAAAATAGGTAAAGCTGGCTGAAACCCCAGCACTGTCTCTACAAGTAGGCATCTAATGGAATAGTTCTAAATACTTCTAAAAGTGACTTAACGGATCATAGATGATGCAGCATTAAGTACAAAATGATAGTATTAGATCTATATAGACCGATGTAAACCCTTCAAGACGGTAGATACATCATATAACCTAGTCCAACATCTAGATCTAGCTCTGTTGGCTGCTGTCTCCTGAGAAACGAGCCGACGGCAAGATAGATCTAGACATTGTTCTAGATCATATGCCGTATATGATAACTTGCACAGTTTATAACATTAAATCTAGAGTGTCATGACGATGTAAGCACTAGATTCGACAGAATAAACCACTAATGACGAGAATTTACCTTACTCGGGGTTCGAATCGATGCAGCCCAAAGCCGGATAAAGAACTCGTCTAAAAGAAAATAGGAGGCGATGCGCCGAAGTTGTATTGATGTGTGATTCATCTTTTACAAGAGGTATCAGATCCTATTTATACCCAAGTACAATAAAGTCCATGTAGAACATAATTTCTATCTAATCTACTATTCAAAATATGACAATAGCCCGAGATACAGTCCCATGTCGGGAAATATCTAAACAAAACCCTATTTTACAGATACAACTGCCGTTACAGGACCTTATCCATAGATGGTAATATCTTAACGCACATTTAGGAACCGAATCTTCCTTTTATCTTCAAGCTTTCTTCATCGAAAACGGTTCCATCTTCTCTGAATTGGAATCAGCTATCGGCTATCCATGTCCGGTTCGGCCTCAGCCGACTGGCCTTCCAGCCGATTTGATCGTGGCCAATGCAGCCTCTGTTTTCTCCGCAGATCATTTTCCAATCCGATTCCGCTATAATCTCGACTCGGACTTAGGGATTTGGTTACCAAATTTGGTCGTTAACATCCGTGCGCTGCAGTAGATCTAACTTCTTCTCAATAGCATGAAGCTAGTCATTGGCCTCCATAGGATTGGTGGTGCTGGAGAAGGTTGGCAGTCGGACGCGAAGAAACTCTGGCAACTTACACTAGGGTGGTGGAGGAGCAAACTGGTTATTCTGCTGCTGCTGCATCTGTTGCAACATCTGTTGTTGCATCTGCTGGTGCTGTTGTTGCATCTGCTGCATCATCGCAGCCATCATCTGCGTCTGCGAAGCAAGCACCTGAGCAATAGTGGGATTCTCAGGTGGCGGCGGAGGAGCGTTGCCGTTGACATCATGATTGTCGTTGTTGTTGTTGTCACCTGACTGCTCATTGTTGCTGTTTGCTCCGCTGGTCCTGGTGTTCACCATCTAGAGAAGATGACCGAACAAAAGAGAGAAAATAAGAAAAATAGGCTGACTTAGAAACTAAACTTTATTATTGGAATTCAAATGCATTGTTCTGATCTTGATTAAAACAAGGAAAAGCACGAAACATCCTTAATTGGTCAGCCATACCACACTCGATATAGACTGCCAGCTAACCCACACACAACAACCTAACACACAACAACTACCAAGAAGACAAACTAAGCAAAAGGGTAAAACTAGGGAGGGCGACTAGAATGATCCACGAGTCGTGGAGTCGAAACTTCTTCCTTAAGAGGATCCCCATTCTTCAGAACGGCTCCTGGAGTCCTCCGTCTTCATCTCGGACTTCGACTCTTCCGAATCGGTGGCCGTAGCCCATCCAATCCTGTCTCTTTCCTCAGAAGAACTCTGAGTTTCTTTTGAATCCATGTCTTCAGTTGAATCCCTAGACCTTGAACCACTAGAGATGGAGATCCAACCGTTGTTGCCACCTCCGCCCGGTATGCTAGCCGGGCGAAAGCGAGAGCAGAATGCAGCAGAAGAACTGGGCAGGCGCCGAAACTAGAACTGATGGAGCGGGAGGAGCTGGAGGAGGCACAGGAGAAGTCAGTGGAGGAATCCGGGGCGCCAGCTGGATACGAACAGGTGCAGTGGTGGTCTTCCGAGGTGTGGTGCGAATCCTGACACCACCTGGTGCTGGGAGTCCTTTCAACTCGACGACTTCCTTCTTGAGACGGACCACCTCGTCTTGCAGACTCACGATCCTTAACATCTTCCTGTCGTTCAGCTCCTTGGCTGCTTTGTGCAAGTCAGAGTGCATCTTGTCCAGTCCCCTGATCACTGTGCAAATGTGGCCGAAAGTAGAGTCGCTCTCATCTGCTGTAGACTTGAAAGTACTGACGTCGGAGGAATTGCCACGGCGGGGATGGTAGCGATAAGCGAAGGTGCGAAGGTCGCCATCATGGAACTCCCTCATCTTGGCCATCATCAGATAAGCGGCTTCTTGACAGGCGTGGTCCGACGTGCCTCCTGAAGCTGTGACTTCCATGTTGGGGAGACAAGTCCCCACAAAACCGTGAATCTCCAGACGGACACGGTGAGGCAACTCGCCACTGAGAGGTGCGACTGTAGTGTACTACGGCGCTCTAGGATACCCAACTGCCAGGGCCATGCGTGCCAGCTCTACGACAAAGCCCACCATACCTTTTCCACAGTGCGTTGCCATCTATAGAAACAAAGGAGTGGGAATCAAAGCATGCTCAAAACCAAAAGACCAAAACCCCATTTTCACAAATTTTAAAACCCTAGACTGACTTCACTTTTGAAAACATCCCTTTTTTTTTCAAACTCATGCAAATGAAAAGATTAGAGGGCTCTTAGGGTTTTCAGTTGGCTTGTCCTATAGTCAAAGACTGGCTCTGATACCAACTTATCATGCCCAGAAATTCAAGCCAGAATTTCTGCAGCTAATTTATGCATTAAATCCTCGTCCAGGCATCAGCCGAGGTACACAAATCGACAATTATTGATATTACAGAATCCACGTCTTAGAAACAATATAAAAGAGTTACATAAATGCAGTGAAAAAGAAAAAAACTGACTTGAGCTAAGCTTGACTCGAGCGAAGCGAAACACCAACACCACAGCTGACCCTTGATGGTGAACAAGCCTACACTTCTTCAAAGACCTTCTCAACCTCAACTTCTGGCACTGAAGGGGGAAAATCGAGCAAGACTGAGTACAACCACCGTACTCAACAAGTCATACCGGAAGATGAGGTATGATGCAGGATAAATATCAAGGAAGGGATATAGGCTCATTTACATAAATAGCATTGTGGAAATAACAATAGTTGAAAGTAATAAAACAGTAGTAATAATTAAGCAATATTAAATAAACACTGTCCAACGTTAAAACCACGTTGCAGCAGGCCCATCCATCCATCTGTACTATTCAAGTCCCAACAGTTCATTCATGTAAATAAGTGAGACTAATCAAGGTGAATTTGGTCGATCGCCCGCAACCGTGGGCACGACTATTCGAATAGTTTTACTCTGATCAGAGGTGTACAACTGTACCCACAATACACAATCCCACGACACGTTACCGTGTGCCGGAGTACCACCACGATACCCCGGGAAGGAACTGGACCCTTCACATAACCCACTCTAGCCAATCGTGCCGCGTGAATCCGAAAGCCGATCAACCCTTAAAACTGGGGCCGACCCAACTCCATCACGCCCACCCTCACTAGGGTACGTCGGCTAGAGACAGCTACGCTATAGACCCCGCCATTACCCATGCTGGCTTATGGTATGCACAATAATTCTTTCAAGGTTTTCCGAGAACCGGTCCTTAATTGTCATGAGCACACTAACCAATATCCAACCATGTGCTCACAACCCACCATTGTCATAATTTAGTATTATTAGAACAGGGTCACAAACTTGACATCATCTGAGTATTAATCTCCAATGTAATAATTGATTAATGTGACTCCCTTAAGTGAGCTAGTTGAGCTAAGCATGGCTAAGCATGTTCTAAACTAACATCTAGTCATATTGAACCCAAGTTATCAATGGTATAAGGTATACAATCCCTATGGTTGAGTACAATAGGTATAAAAGTCCCATGAAATGACATTCTAAAACATATGCAATATTTAAAAAAAGAGATATTTAAATAAAATAGATACAATATGATCAATGTAAAATATGACTTGCCTTGCTCTAGAAACTAGGGAACCTCGGCGACTACTTCGAGGTAGACGGGCTCGCCAAAACTATCGAAATCTACACGACAAACAAAGAACTTCAACAAAACATGCTAAAAGTCTACTGAAAAAGCAGTATAAACTATTTTTAATGGATTCTTGACATTTTTCTGGATTTAATGAAATTTGAATGGACTAAAACGGAGCTCAGATTTAAAAGATATGAATTTTAGAAGTTTAATTATGATTTTTGAACTAAACAGAAAAGACTAAATTAAATATTGCGCACTTAAGACCCAGGGCTAACACAAGCATGCGCGGGAATCGACAAGGGCCGACGTCATGCCGCGTCGGCATGCGGCGCGCTGTCGCCGACGCGCGCTAACGTCGCCGCGACCGATGCAGCGGCGTGGCTCGGCTCGGTCCACAGTGGATCGAGTCCATGGCGGGTGGCGGTGGCTGCTGCCACGCGGCGCGCATCCAAGAGGGTGGCGACAATTGGACGACGGGGCGAGGCTGCGGGATCGGGCAGCCCAGATCCACCCGATCCGAGCGATCGGACGGCGAGGCGAGGCTGCGGCTAGGGTTAGGGTTAGGGCTTTGTGGCAGCGGTGGCCGAGCTTCGGCTCGCCAGCCATGGCCGCGCAGCGGCCGGCCGAGCTCCAGCGACGCGGGAAACAGCGGCGGCGGGCGGCGCGGAGCATGGGAAACGGCGTGGGGAGGACACCGCAGCTCGAGATGGCTCGGGAGCAGCGCGGGACAATGACACAATGCGGGATCCCGAAAGCAAAAGGGAGCGACAGAGCTCACTGGAGATGGAAAAGAAGGCAGCGACTGACGACGACGAGAATTAGGCGATGGTGAATTAGGGCACGGGAAACGACAGTGCAAACGGAAAAACACGCGGGAGCTCAAGGGGAAATTTATAGAGGCGATAGGAGATTGGATTGCGCATGGGATCGACGTGAATCTCTCGCCGACACAATCAGACTCGCAGAGGAGAGAGGAAAACGACGGCGATGGTTTAGATGTGATCCCGGCCGTTGCGGCGCGCGGGAAGAGCGGCGCCGGGTGCGGCGGAGCGTGCGGGAAGAGCGGCGCCAGGTGCGGCGAAGCGCGCGGGAAGAGCGACGCCAGTACGGCGGAGCGCGCTCGGGCTCGGCATGGGCCCGACGTGGTGCGGGGTGGCGCAGAGAGGGCAGGCGCGATGACGCGCATGGCAGCGGCGGCGGCTTGGTCCGCCAGGCACGAGGGAGACGGCCTGACAGGTAGGGCCCACCTGTCGATGGCCCGCGAGCGAGAGGGAGGCCGCACGGACTTCGCGCGGGCGAGCCGGCTCGGCTTGGGCCAAAAGGAGGACGGGCCGGCGGGAAGGGAGCCGGGCCATCGGCCCGGCTAGGGAAATGGGAGGGAGCCGTACAGGGTGAATAGGAAAAGAGGGAAAATGATTTTGGGACTTAATTTAATTGCAGATTACTCAATTAATTGGTGAAAAATATTTAGAGTGCTCTAAAAATTCCCGTAAAAATCCTGTTAATGTATTTTGAAACAAAAAATCCTACCATGCCATCTTCATTTATTAATTGCATTTTAAAATTACTTTTGGCTCTAGATTAATTCCACAAATTCCAAGTATTTTAGGGTAAATTATTTAAATGATTTAGGGGCAAAACTTGGGGTGCGACATATTCGAATAGTCGTGCCCGCAGTTATGGATGATCGACCAGATTCACTGTGATTAGTCTCACCTTGAATAACTTGACTTAATAGAACTGTCATAGAACAGGTGGATGGGTTGAGCCTATTTCAACATGGTGTAGCATTGGACATAGATTGTTAATTTTTTTAATTAAATTAACTGATTTTACTGCTTTCAACTACTGTCTTAAAATGTCTGCTTTATGCAAAAGAACCCCTAGCCTCCTTTGGAACTACTTGCATCATACCTCCTTTTGGGTATGCCTTGCTGAGTACAGTGGGTAGTACTCAGTCTTGCTTCACCTGCCCCACCTCAGAGATAGAAGATGGTTCGAACGATGGTTATGTGAAGGACTAGGCTTCGTCTCTACCATCGAGGATGCCCGTGGAGTGGAGTCACCACGCTGCGAGCACCAAGATATTTAGTTAACTCATTTTTACCTTTCTGCTGCATATGTAAAGACCTTTATGATGTTTATAAGACATGAATCTATGTGTCAAATTATCGTTTGTGTACCCTGGCCGGTCCTGGACAGGGATGGAATATACATTCGGTTTGGAAATTCCAGGCAGGAATTTCTGGGTGTGACAAAAGTGGAATACGAGGGTCGCTTCATCACAGTGCGACCATGTGGGTTAAATGGGACACCCCTAGCAAAGTAATTAGCTGGCTAGAGATGTCTTGTGTGTCAATAGTTGAGGAATGCCAGGAGAAGGTGTTGCGAGTTGATTTGTTACACTAGGCGTACATGAAATATTAAACATGCTGGGCATGACTGCATAGTAACATCCCGGATTCCTGGGTAGAAGAGGGCCAAGGTTTGCTTGATACTCGGTTCAAAGAGAACCCTTCTATGTAGCATGAGGTATCTCTGGTTGGCTTTAGAAAGGTCTTGTCATAAACCTACCTTGTTTGGCTAGTGAGGGAGTAAGCTCACGTCGTGTGGGTAAAGTATGCACCCCTATAGTGGTTTTATCAAACTGTTTGAACAATCGTGTCCACGGTCATGAGCGAAAGTGAGGTGATTCCCCTAACGTAGATTTGTTTGATAGTGCTTTGTGAAAATGGTTTGTGGTTGGGAATCATTACCAGAATCGGTCATGATGAATAATGGATGATCGATGATCATTACATGGTCTGAAACGATCATGTGTGGATCGGGACGTTGTTTGGCATCATAGCTAGGTTTCCTAAGGGGAAGCAGTTGATGGAAATGATGGATGGCTCTAGGAGCCAAAGAGATGAGTTATGAGAAGGACTGATGTCCGTTGAAAAGAAAGTGAAAAGAAACTAATAAATTGGGAAATAAGTTGTACTCTGCCAAAGGACAGTGTGCGCCAGTGTTATGATAGGACAACCAATAGGATAGTTTAATTAAACTAAAATTTGTTTCATTTGCTTGAATTGTTGCAAAGCAACTCATGGATAGGAATGAGGTGAAAGCTTCTTTCCGACACATGGTAAACAATCCCACACTTAGAGTTCTAAATAATGTTTTTTTAAAAGTTTGCGAAATAAACCCAGCTCTCCTTTGAAGCCGTCATACTCAGGTTTTTCGTGGCTTACTGAGTACGTTTGTACTCACCCATTGTCGTTTCTCCTCCTCCAGAAGAGCAAGTGAAGTTGAAGGATAGGGTTTTCTTCCTAATCTCAAGTCGTTGCTTGTGAATAGGGTCTAGCTGCGCTAAGTTCGGCTGCTGCCTCTCTGCTTGCTAGTAACACTCTTGGAGTTGTTCTGAAGATCTGACCTCCTAAAGGTATAATTTATTCATATGTTCTAATAGTTGCAATGATTCATCTCGAGTTGACCGCGGGTACCAGCGTTTGTATCCTGGGACTGGTACTAGCATCGTAGTTCCGTGAAAGTCGGTTCACGCCGATTTCTGTGGCACACCCTCGCTGGTGTCGCTATTAAGTGGTGCCAGGGGCGGGGTGTGACACACCCGCTAGCAGCAGCCCCCTCCCCTCACCTCCCTGTCCCGACCACTCTGGTTCGAGAGCGTCACCGGTTACTTGGGTCGGCTCCTGAAGTGCAACGAACATGTGGTCTTTGTTCTCTTCTGCTCGTACTTTCCTTGCATCATTAGCAAGTGATGCTATTGAAAACGGCCTTGAGGAGAGGAGGTGGGGCACTAGGCAAAAGAGGAGGCTAGCAAGCTCACCACCTCTGGTCACTGGATGGGGTACCGCTTCCCACCACCTTTGCTCGATGGATGGGGTATCGGCGCCTCCCTCCACCTTTGCTTAGTGGATGGGGTACAGGAGATAAGGAAATCCCCTTTGTGTCCACACCATCATCTACCAGTAATGCACGTGCCCAAGTCCATGAAGGACCGATCACGCTTAGTCCTTCAAGGCAACTTCAACAACAGGTGAACTCCATCCTTACTACCCATGATATATCTACTCATGAGAATTGTTTACTACCTAAATCTTGTTTTTTAACCTTGCTTAGGTTCACACATGAGGATATGGAGCATATAGACCTAATTGGGGGCCGCCAAGAACGCCAAGACCTGATTGGACGTATTCAGATGTCCGAACCTGATCCCAATTCCGGCCATCACTACGGGAAGAATATGAAGAGTTATAAGGTGTGAGACTTATGGATGAAAATCTTATGAAGTATACTTTCACACCCAATAAACAGTTTATAAATTGGAGTTCCCAATCAAAAGTTATGGGTCATTTACTGGAGGCTGCACAGAAGGCCAATAGTCTATTTGATGTTTAAGTTTCCATGCAAAAATGTGCTATTCAACAATAATTCCTTGTTCATGCTGCACATGTCTATAAAGCTTATTGAGTCTACTTTCACATCAAACAAACGGATCATCATTTGGAGTTCTCAAGATGGAGTTAAGGCAAAATTAGTAAAGACTGCACAGAAGACTAATAGCCTCCCGAGGCCACTTTGGAAGTTGTTTTTGTGGAAGCCTTTTCACATACTATGCCTCTTCATTTGCATTTAGATTTTGCACCCATCTAGGAGGGTTGTTCCTAGTATAAATACCCCCTTGCTCATAAAGCAAAAACAACTTTTGATCATTCAATAAATCGATATGAAATATTGCAGTTGAGCTGCTTGAGTGTCTACTCATTTTTGTTCTTGCTATTTATCGTGAGCTTGTAAGAAAGATCTCTCTAAGGTCCCCTAATTCGTGTTCTATAGTTTCCAGTACAACTGCATCGTTTTGTGTGGATTAGTCTCAACTTGTGGTTCTGCGATCGTTCAGAGATCGAGTCGAAGTGTTCATTGTTTTGGTGCTTCTCTCCCCATTGCTTGGTCGTATCCAACCTTGACAGGTATAAAACTAGTTACCTACTGTTTTCAGCAAGTTGTTTTGTTCATGATCCTACTGTCATGAAGATCGGGTCACCCTGAGATCGATCCCTCACCACCGGGTGACAAGGAGAGTGGGGTTAAACATTCAGGCTTGAAAATAGTTTTTAGTCTAGCTTAATTTGTTAGACCACATCTACACTACAACACTCGTAGCTCGCTTTACATGAAAAGTTTAAATTTGGTGTTACAATCGTCGTGCTTGCCATCCTTATAAACTACAACGGTCTCTTTCTCTCCAAACTTCTGATGTGGAACTAGGACTCTAGGTGGGATGCGTGCCGAGCTAGCTGAACTGCTGCTGCTCTACTACTCGCTGCTGGTGCTAGCCACCGGCCTGCTACTGCAGCTGCACGCATGCACACTTGCTAGCTATCAAACAGATTAAGTATTAGATAATAAAACTTAAAATAATTTTTTAAAATAAACTTTTATAGAAAACTTTAAAAAATACATCGTTTGTGAAAAAGTAGTTGAAAAAGTGTGAAAAAGAACATAACCTAAGGCCTGAATTTTGTTACCATAATAATTATGCCCAAGGAGCTAAGCAGCCCAAGAAACCCTCTTTTCTTTCTTTTTCTTTTTCTTCTCCTTCACTTTTTCAGCGTCAGAAGGGACCCCTGCTGTGCTGTCTCAAGTCGAGGCCGTCATGGAGAGAGAGGGAAGATATGAGAGGAGAAAAACACCCCTGATATATGGGGCACACCGTCTTATTATTAGATCGTTATATAGGTGTCATAGAAGATAAAAGACTATATTAACGTGTTACATAGACATTATGTCCGACAAAATTGCTGTTAATATAGTCAAGGGAGTTGATTTATACTTGTTTTAAAAGTTCTCTCTACCAGGTTTTTAGGTTTTGCAATGCAAATCAAACTAGGTTTTACGATGGGGGGATGCAAATCAAACTTGACCTATAGTTGAGGTTGTAAAATAGATGTTTTCTTCAAGTTTACAAGTTGCCCAAATAAATTGAACTAGTCGGATTTTTATTATAGTACTAATTATGTTCACATATATAAATATTTTCAAAGTATTACTTGTTTCATTGATCATATCTCGTTCAAATTTCTTCCAATTCTATCCCAAACTACCCTCTCACCCCATTCATCGTTCACTTAAGGAGGGGGCACCAAAGTATTTTTTCCAAACTTAAATCTATGCTAAACGCTAAACAACCTTGTTTATATCACAGCTACAAAAACCATTTTTCATGACGTTTGGAAAATATTTTTTATGGCGTCTAAGAGAAAAATCCGCCAGGACAAACATAAGAAGGGATGGAGGGTATAGGACCGCCAGCGAAAATCGATTTTCGCTGGTGGTCACGTTAAGACATCCGCCACAAAAAATACTCTATTTTTCGAGGCGGTCCTCCTAAATATCCGCTAGCAAAAATTGATTTTCGCTAGCGGTCACGTTAAGACCCGCCACAAAAAATTGATTTTCGCTGGCGGTCACGTTAAGACGTCTGCCACAAAAAATACTCTATTTTTCGAGGCGGTCCTCCTAAATATCCGCTAGCAAAAATCGATTTTCGCTGGCGGTTTACTAAAAGATCCATCAGCGAAAAAGAGAGAACACGCTGAAAATTTGGGCGTGCGCGCGGGAAAGGGAAAAAAATTCCCTTTTCCCTCTCTCCTCTCTCCTCTCTCTTTATCCTTATCCTTATCCTCTCCTTCCTCCTCCTAGCTCACCTCTCTCCCGGTCTCCCCTCCTCCTCCCCTACGGCGCCCCAGCCTCCTCCTCCCCTGCGGCCGGGAGGGCGAGGACGGCAAGGGCCGACGGTGACCACGGCGCGAGGGGTTGCGGCGACCACGCGTGGCGGGAGGGCGGCGCGACGGCGAGGGCGGCGGCGACATCCCCTTCTTTCCCTCTCCCGGATATGGGAGGGCGCGCCGAGGGCCGGGGTCGCCGGATCTAGATGTGGCATCCCCAGATCCGGCGACACGGCGAGGCCCGCGACGGCGCAGGCGACGACACGGCTACGGCGACGCGACGACGGCGGAGGCGACGCCGCCGTCGACGGCGAGACGACGGCGTGGCGACGCCGGCGCGACTACACGGGTGACGACGCGGCGGCGACCACGGCGGCGACGACAAAATTTTTTTGATTTTTTTTTTTTTCGGCGGCCGTCTTAACCCGACCGCCAGCAAAGAGATATTTTTGCTGGCGGCTGGCTTTGGTCGGCCGCCGGAAATTTTTCTCGGCGTTTGGAAAACCGCTAGTGAAGATCTTGATCTTCACGGCGCTTTGCTTTGTGGCGGCCTCAATTGCCGTCAGCGAAGACCCAAAATGGCCGCCACGAAAAACTATTTCCATAGTAGTGTATTCGTGAACAAAGAAAGTATACAGCACTATATTGCTCGGCATGCAATTTTAGGTAACTAAAAATTTACAAATTTTCAAGCATCTGAAATTTAACAAATCGATATATTTTATGCATTCCTAGCTATTCGTTTGCACTATTTTTTCCTATCATAGTTGGAGGTGTGAATCTCTCTCTCTTTTTCGATTACCACGCTAATTTCTATATTTTTGGGATTAATTTGGTGCCTTTTTACCTTGTCTTTATAGTATAGTAATAAATATATTTTATATAATATCCTGCCTCTATTTCTAAAAGTATAATAGTACGTATTTCATATACATATAGCAATCAATCGACACCGGGATCCACTATGATGAATGGGTTCTTTCTTTATTTTTTCTCCTGCTAAAGTAGTAATTTGATAACTTAGAGTGAATGTGATGTGTTTCTAATAAGCTTCTCTATAATGTATAGATGACTAGGTAAAAAATTGTGACGATATCTTCTTAAGGAGGTACAACTTGTTTAGATGTTCAGTTGATTTGAACAATAATGTCACTTAGATCGATTAAGGATAAACATTGGATGGTTCACGAGCATTGTTTTGATGGAATGATGGGAACTGGAGAGTAGTATTAAACATTATTCAGCGTAGCAAGTCCGGAAATAATGATGCAAGATAGCACTTGGGAGAATTAACACACACTCTAAGCTTATTCAAACAATAAGAGTCAAAGACTATCAATTATATTATTAAAATATCAGCCTTAAAAGAAAATATATATTCGTGTCGTGCATGGTATAAATTCCCACATTAATTGAAGAAAAAAAAATTAAAGTTCCAGTCAAAATAAAACATAAAAATAACTTAAATTTGGAATAAAAACAAAGAATATTAAAATAACAGTCCGTCCAGAACTCAACACAAAATTAATTATAATTTGAAATAAAAAATAAAACAAATTCCAAAAACAAAAAAGAAAAGAGAGAGTTCAACAAGAAATACAATTTTAAAATAATTAAATTTTGAAATAAAAATAAATAATATTGAAAGAATAGACCATCCAAAACACAATGCAAGATTAACTAAAATTTGAAATTAAAAATAAAATAAATTGTGAAATCAGAACAAGAAAAATAGAAAAAGAAAAATTAAGGGTTCAAGTAGGAATATAATTCAAAAATAATTAATTTTTCTTTAAAAAGGAGTATTGAAAGAATAGTCTATGTATAACACAACACAAGATTAATTATTTCTAGAATAAAATATAAAGTAAATTCCCAAATCATAAGAAAAAGTAGGAATACAATTTAAAATAGCTGAAATTTAGAATAAAAATAAAGAATATTAAAAGAAGAGACGATCTAAAACACAACACAAGATTAATAAAAAAATTCAAAATTCAAATAAAATAAATTCTATTAGATTAGTAAGAGAACAAGCTGAAGAGTGGCAAAGGAGCAAGGTAATGGCGGCTAACGAGACTTCTCAAAATTATAAAAACAAAAATCCAATGATTAGGTTTAATTTTAAAATTTTAATGACAATAAAGACGAGGTGCAACAGGTTGGCTATAAAGGAGCAGGGTGACGATGGTTAACGATACATCTAGGAACTATAAGACAAAACCCACATTGACGATTAGGTTTGATTTTTTAAAATCCCAAGAATATTAAAGAGGAGGGATGGTGGGTAGGTTGTAAAGGAGTAGGGTAGTGGCGTGTTGACGGGATTTATAGAAACTTCAAAAAAGTACCCAATGATGATCAGGTTTGATGTTTAAAGTGCAATGGGCAAACCATAAAGGAGTAGGATGGTGGCGTTTGACTAACCTTCTACAAATATAAAAAAGGAACCTGGCGAGACATTCAGATCTAAAAACTATAAGGTTCGATTTTAGTGAGTAAATTTCACGTAACTCTAGGTACTAAAGTCTAAGTTGCACAAAAACATAAGTATTTTGACACGTGACACATAACCTCGGGTATTATGGCTATAAAGTTTCACAACACTATAATGTTGATTATTTTGACTTTGATCTACCAAACGTTTATAAGTTCTACACCTACATCTCAAATATAAGTTTTTTATCCATCATATATGTGTTACAACCATGTAAGTAAAGCTTTTTTTTTAAATTTTAATATAGGAGCATGTAAAATTAATTAATGATGTGGTTTTGTGAAACTTTTAGACTACAATACATAGGGTTATGTGCACGTGCCAAAATTTATGTGGTTTTGTGTAACTTGAACTAGGGTTTTACTTTTTAAAGGTCTCAAAGAGAATGAATAGAAGTGTGGCAGGTGAGCAAGCAAGTAAAGGGTACGCAAAGAAGTGGTGGTGTCTGGTGTGAATTTTAAAAACCACGAAATTGAAAACCCGGTAAGGATAAGATTCGATTTTTTTAAAATCCTAAGACAATAAGATGACAATTTAACTAAATTTAAAGAAAACTATGTGTAAAAAATTTAGATAATTGTACAGGGAAGCTAAGCATGTATTGTGTAGGTCATCCTGCTAGTTTTTATTACATGGCAGATGCATAGACAGGCAACACATGGCCAAGATTCACTACTAGAAAAATGGTTTTTTAGGTGACCAAGCACTCAGCCTGCTATTTAAGGCCCTTCGTAGCCACCCCAAGAGCCCTCTCTGTGAAAATCCAATTTTCGTAATTGGCATAGTTAAGTGGCCCGACTACAAAAACAATTTCTAGCATCAAAAAATGAAATTTAGTCACAGAATTCACAATGCAATTCCACCATCACAAACTCAAAATAGATTTGTCAAATTCACCAAAAAGATCATCCAAGGACCACATCGTCAGCATCCCAGCATCAGAGTCGTCCTCTACAGCGTCTTGGGGAAGAAGAAGCAGCTTGTCATGACCTTAGGACACAAACAAAGTTGGGGATAGCGCAGAAAAGTACGAATTCCCCGCCTATCCTGAGAATGAGCTTGAAATATAAATGCTAGGTTATTGGCTGATGTTTCACTATTTCTTATATCCCCCTTGCTATAGGATTTAGGCCAGTTTATATAGCCCCCAACTGTACCATGAGATTATAGTTTTGCCCCCTCAAGGGCATACAGAAAGTTATTGTAATACCCTTGTAAAGTTTACAACCCTACGGGTGTATTGGTACATTTTTGTGGTCCCCCAAGGGCTTCCGGTGCCAGCTAGCAGGAGTGGTTGGAGTAGTCCCTAATAAAAGCGCACTCCTTGCTCCATGACATATTCCTCAATTTCCTGTTGCCTTGGTCGAGAGTCAATTCTTGCATGAGGGCTCGAAAACACTTTCCCACTTGCTGACCCCTTGATGTTTTATTGCTATAAGTAAAAACCCAATCGAGTAGAAAAAGCTACTCGGGTAGATTATGTCGTTAGTAAAACCTCCTCAAGTGAGTAAGACTGCTCGAATAGAACTTGCCACAACTGAAAACCATCCTCGCCTGCTTACTGAGGGTGTTTAGACCAAATAGAGTGGAAGGCGTTTACCCCTTGCTACAACAAGCCCCTCACAGGTAAGGGCGATGCGTGTTTTTGGCCGAAACCATGCTTAATTGAAAATGCAGGGGAAATTCGCCGTCCTCCTATTCGGTCAAAACATGCTCATGAAAACCATTTTTTCACAAAATTTTTAATTTGTTTATATATATATTATTATATATTTTTATTTTTCATATTTTATGCATTAAATAACTAAACCCATGGTATAATTGCCGGGAGGAAATTAAACGATTGATTTAATTTGTCTTTATTGCTATCTGTGCCACGTGTAGCCTTGTTACTGGTGCGGTTGAGGAGTTGTGCCTCTGCTGTTTTTGTGCCCCCTCCCCTGCGCGCGCCCCACCGCCCCTGGATATAAAAGGGGCGATGGGTCGCTGTCTAGCGGTCTCACTCCTGCTCCCACTTGTGTCCCCGCTCTCTTTGCTTCATTGTTAGTCATTTTGCCTTCGAGCTCCCTCTCTTCGAGTTATTGGTTTTCGAGCATGGGCAAGTCCCTGAAGAAAGTCTCTACCAAGTCCAAATCGAAGAAGACTTCTTCGGGTTTAGGTCCCTCTTGAGTGAAACATAGGGATTTTGACAAGCTGATCAAGAATGGGTCTATTCCTAGCCGTAGCCTCGTGATTTGACCCATCGGTGAATCAAATCCTTCTCCTGGCTATACTCTCGTCTTCGAGGATTTCTGAGGCTGGCTTTAAATTTCCCTATAGCCCCTTCCTTCTCTAGGTTATCAAGTTGTAGGGGCTCGAGTTCCTGCAACTTACTCCAAATGCCATTGTTTGGCTAGGTGTGTCCGAGTGGATTGTGTGTAGTTGTGGGGGTATTCCTCATGGCAAGGATTTCGCTTATTTTCACAACACCCGCCATTATACCAAGCAAAACTCAAAATTTGGTTGTATCAACTTCATGCCCCGCTTGGACCGCGATTGCCCATGGCCGGTTATTTTTGCCAGTTGAACTAAGTGGGGTATCAAATTATAGTCTAAACGGTTTTACCATCAGATCCTGGCTGATCTCTATGCTAAGGAAGATTGCCCTTCTCATTCTCTTGCAAAGACCCTGATGTTGTGTCCAAGCCTATCGTTGCCCTTTCTGCTGATTTTGCTCTCATGTGACCTCGCATCGAGGAGCTTGTCTCGAAGTTTAGTGTTCGAGATACTATGGAGGAGTTTGTTTACCTTGGCATCCTGCCTCTCTCTGCCGGCTGGGCACTTTCACTGGGTGAAGTTCCCCGTGACTCGACGTCGCTTCTACCTTCCTTTGTTATTTCTTCTATTGGTAAGTTTTTTTTTTGTCTTTTTTTGGTTTCGTGTTTGGGCTTTGCTATTAACCCGTATATCTATACTTTCTGTTTTAGTTGAATTGCCCAAAGATATGGTTTCTTCTTGCCAGAAATTCATAGGCCCGTTTAGCAAGGACGAATATTTGAAGTACTTGAAGCTTCAAAAAGGTAGAAAACATAATCGAGTTCTTGCTGCTCTTGGCCATGACGTTCCTGCTCGAGTGCACCCGGAAAATGTTCCAGGTTTGGACAAGAGAAAAAAGAAAAGAGGGAACAATGTTCATCTGATGGCAATGACGAGAACAACTTGGATGGTGGAGATAAAATCTAGTGATGGTTCTACCGATGACTGCAAGCAATCGAACTCTTCCGAGCAGATTGAAGTCAGTCTTGAGCCCCAAGAGGCACCGAGCTGTGATCTTAAGAGGAAAACCATATTACACTACTAACTTCTAACCCTTGCGCAACGTCAAAAAAACATTGCAATAGGCCCAATTTGGTTGCAAAAGGTAGATGTTGCAACCAAAACGCGTCCGTTGTCAATGGTTGCAAAAAGTCACGTTGCAATAACGTATTGCAACCTTTGCTAGTTTGGCGTTGCAAGTGTTGGGTTTTCTTGCAACCATAGGTGTCCGTTGCAAAGCATGGCAATAGGATGTTGACGCAACATTTACGGTCATGGCAACAAAAGCACTTGCAACGCCTGTCTTCGTAGCAAAAGGTGGTACATGCAACGATTGATAGCGTTGCAATAGAGACAATTTGCCACGCTAGAATTTGTTGCCTAAGGTGTTATTGCCACAACCGTTATGCCGTGACAAGTACACCATTTGCCACACAATTTTATTTATTGCAAGATATCATACGTTATTGTCAAAGTCATTTTGTCATGGCAATAGTATCATTTGCACGCAATTTTGTTTGTTGTGAGAGATCATATGTTATTGTCACCGTCATTGTACCGTGGCAATATTATCATTTTCCATGCAAATTTAGTCCTTGCAAGATACCATATGTTATTGCCATGGCAGCCATGTCATGGCAATAGTACCATTTGGCACGCAATTTCATCCATTGCCGCACATCGTATTGCCACGCAAGTGAGTTCGTTGCCGTATATCATATTGCCAGTCATAGCAACTCATTACCATAGTTGGTATTGTGATGCTAATAGCATTTGATATGTGGTTTAATAAATCATCATCGCAAAAAACAAGAAACCATAACAAAAGCGTTTGCACTCACATATATGAATTATAACCAATGATCCAATAAGTTAACAAAGCATTGAAATAATCATAAATGAGTGTACAGTTCAATCATAATTTCACAACTGTTTAGAACTTTAAGAAGTATAAGACTTCGTAGCATCAATGCAACACCTTGAGGTTTTTCTAGCATCAACATGTCATCACCTTGTCTATGTCATTTGTTTGATGACGAGCCTCCCACTCAAACCTTGTCCACCTAATTACCAAAAGAATATGATTAGGATATTTTAAAAATATTAGGTTTACTTCGTCATGCACAAAATGTAAAGACATTTATATAGAACATGGTTGTAATTAAGCAATAGTAGAATTAATCAAAACTATGGAGGGTGTGCTATCAATTTAATTAAGCAAAAGTAGAACTAAAGTAGAACTATGCAGCAGTAGTAGAGTTGCTTAGAAAAATCATAGCTAGAGTTGTAGACAACGAAAAATTATATTCTTTAACAATATGGATAGCCAATAAAATTCTCTACATCGTTCTAGCTATTTGTATAATCAGATTCTATGGTTATCAAGGTTGAAAATCAAAAAGTCCCACTGTTTCACAGAGCAAGTTGAAAAACTGATAGGCTACATGTAAAATGCATAACTCCCAATTCTCCAGGGATAAAATCATGAACTTTCATGACGACAAACATCTCTAAACCCTCTATAACTTTGGTATTTTCAAGTATCACAAAAAATATAATTTACTACATGGAATAATTCACGCAATCAGATCTGCACAAGCTGCAGTTTTCAGCACGTATGAGAAATGTATTTCCTAAATTTTATAGTTCTGCAAGGAAGGTCACATTTCATAAATATTCAGCATTTGATGCAAGAGTGCATGAAATATAACAGAGTTACTAGCTGGTGATTACCGGAAAATCATGTTCTCCTCAGCAGCTGAAAGTGGTCGTCTATGAGGTTATTTGTATAGAATTCTAGTTATTTGTATAAAATTCTCTACATCTTTCTATACATTCTTTAACAACACGGAAAGCTCATAAAATTCGACGAACTCATGTTTACCTGCTGCTATTTGGACGAGAGAACCCACGTTCGTCTTCTACTTCAAGGTTGGCTTCAACATGTCGATGGGCGCCCAAAACGGTGGCGTTGTTGCAGGCGCTGAAGCCTTGAGTAGGAATCGATGTCCTGGCTGGTGGCGACATTGGTGGCGTCCTGGACGGAGGCGGCATCAGGGGCGTCCTGGACGGAGGCGGCGTTGGCGGCATCCTGGATGGTGACGGCAAATCTGCCCAAAAACTCAAACAATAAAGAGTAATACGGTGATATATGGAGTTATAGCTATCCAAAAATTATCAAATTTTACCATAAGATAGGAAACAAAGATATCTACAACTTTATAGTTAGTCACTTTTGAAGAACAAATCGTTTTGGCCATCTAATCATTGAAATACAGAAGCTCTGAAAATCTGCCCAGAAACTCGAATAGTAAAGATTAATACGGAGATATCTGGAGTTATAGCTATACAAAAATTATCAAATTTTACCATAAGGTAGTTAACAAAGATATCTAAAACTTTCTAGTTAGTAACTTCTGCATAAAAAATCGTTTTGGCCATCTAATAGTCTAAATACCGAAGCCCTAAAAATCTGCCTTCACCCTGCGCAACCAATCTAAAAACATATGCCCAAATCCCTGCTCTAATCCGTATTAACCACGGCATAGGGCATCAAAAACACCCCTAAACGTGTGCTAAATAGGGGATCAAGCCTTACCTATGGTTTTCCTTGGAGAACCCGCAAGAAAAACGACGGGAAAAAACACCAATTCAGCACACCTTCCTGTTCCTCTCCTACCGCTCAATCCATTTTTCTAGTTTTCCTCTTGATCCAAGATGCCATGGTGGAGGTTAGGGAGAGCAAGTTTTGATGGAGAGGAGAGGAAGGCGCGTGCATGAACGGGAAGGTAGGGGGCACCGTCGAGGGGAGGGTAGGGTGCGAAAGTTTTTGGAATTTTTTGGCAAAGTAAAGGCGAATGAGGGTGAAGTGGCGGAGACTTAAAGAGAACAATGATGGGCCTGGCAGCGCCCTCTTTGGAAAGCGCACGACATCGTTATCGGTGCACGCGGAGCATCCGAGGCGCCTCGGCCTATCTGTGTCCCTAACGGCCATGTCATCCATTGGTGGATCAGAGCCGTCGGTTACCTGGAGCAACTAACAGCAACCGCTTGGTCTCCGTCGCGCGCTCCGGAGAAACCGCTGCCAAATCCATCACTTTGCCGGAGTGATGAATCTTGACAGTCGGATCTGTGAGCCATTGGGAGAAAGTGGGGATCCTAAGGAATGATCTGCTGTTGTGTGTTTCCAACCTTGACGGCCTTGATGGGACGCGATTGGCACCCTGTTCAAACTGATAGGAGGCCATGTGCACATCGCACACCCTAGAGTCAGGCAACCGTCCGACGACCAACTTCTTAGGATCAATGGCCTTGTTGAGTTTGCCGTGCTCGCTGACTGCCATCAGCCTCCGGGCTATGGCCTTACCGACTCAGTCGTTGGCCTCTGGGCTATGACTAAGTCGGCTTCGGGACTACCACAGGCCTCCAGGCAGTAGTCCTAACGACCTCGGCAACCACCAATAGCCTCCGGACAGTGGGTTTGCTGAGCTAGCCAACCACCATCAGCCTCTGGGCTATGACCACGTCGAAGCGATCGCCTACCTCCAAGCTACGATGGGTCGACTTTTCCGACCACCATCAGTCTCCAGATGGTGATTTAGTTCGAAGATGAATGAAAATAGTACATCTGGCTTAACCCTAGGCCCGGATGTCCCATCCAACCCTAGGCTTGGGGGCTACACCTGGCAGGTGCACCTAGGCGTGCACCTGCTGAAGCATGCTCAAGAGGTTTCGGGAATTTGCTGGAGTCTGCGACCTGGAAGAATTCAGACCCTAAGGCCGAATGTCCTATTCGACCTTAGGCTCGGGGGCTGCACCTAGTAGGTGCACCTAGGCAGTGCACCTGCCCAAGACCAATCAAAACGCTTTGGGAACCGGCTGAAGACGGCGACCAGAAAGAACTTGGACCCTAAGGACAGATGTCTCATTCACCCTTATGCTCGGGGGCTACTGTGGGTGGTGTTACCTCAGGGTAGCTCACAGAGCGTAGACAAGGTCAGCCGAAGTCGCACCAGGGGTCTACGAGATGGGGTCGGTAGCCCCGACCTTCTCTTGGGGTCGGCCACCCGACCTTCCCCTGGGTCTGACTTCGGTGTTCCTTCTCGACCTCAACTCATTGGCCCGACCTCAGATCTCCTTGGGAAGGAAGACTTGCTTTGCAAGGCTTGCAGAGGTGGCAAGGAGGGGACAACCCGACAGAAGATGATGTCACCCAACAAGGCTGCACAGATAGTACCTGTGGAGGACGGATCCTAAGGCGGGATAAGGCACAAGATGCCCATGGCGTGTAGGACACGGAGGGATATCTATGTACTTTTCAGATATTGTTTGTGCTTACTTTTTAGTCTTTAGTTTTAGCTTTCTTGGCCCGCAAGTCCACTTGTAACTGCCCCCCTTGAGATATAAAAGGGAGGGCATGGTGAACGGGCAGGGGGATCGACTTTCGGATCGTGCACTGAGAACTCTTCTCCAAACCCTAGTATTTGGAGCTAGATCCAATCTCTAGATTACCTAAGAACTCTCTCCATTGTAATCCTTGTTCATACATCACCCCAACAAAGATCACTGGACGTAGGCCTATTATCCTTCGGGAGGGCTGAACCAGTATAAACTCTCTTGTCTTTTGGCTTGTTTGATTCCCGAATCGACCATCCGATCCATCGACAGGACGCCCCGACCACTCTCTTTTACCTCCTTGGGTAGCCCCTTAGAGGACTGTCGACCATCCCGTCGACAGTTGGCGCACCAGGTAGGGGAGCTTCTTCGCCGTTCCATGCGATCTGATGGCTGTTGTCTTCTCCACCGACTTCATGGCACCCATCGGGACAACGTTCATCTTCGGGAGCCTGGTCTTCTGCCGATGACTTCAGCTGCCTCACCCTCTCAGGAGGCCTCTAGCGAGCTGGAGCGCGCGATCATGCAACTGCGCATTGTCTGAAGGCCACGGTGCGTGGCTCCATGTCCTGCAGCCTTGACTCCTGCGCTCCGTTCGGCCATGAAGGTTTGGCGGCCCAAGTCTCCAACTTCCCAACCGGCGGTCCCGAGGGTAGACTCCACGTGGGTCCGGGTTAAGCGTCCGGGACGACACTATTCCGTGCGTCAGGCTTCCCCACCGCAGGAGGTGCCTTCACTTGCTCCATCCGTCGTCGGATGCTTTCTCGCGCTCCCTGGGTCAGCGAGTCCCAAGAAGCTCGTCTGTCGCGCTTGACCTCTTCGCACGGCGCCGACCAAATGGTCATGCGGGCCGGAGTTTGTCCCTGGCAACCGCTGGTCAGCGAATTTTATCTTCATGGCGGATGTGGTCTCTGATGATGAGGTCATAGGCTCTCAGGAGTCCGACGTCCATCACAACGCCCACCGTCACCGCAACGCAGGCTGGGTTGCGCGGCGCGAGCAGGCCCAGCGCCCTAGTGTCCATCCCCGGAGCCTGGAGTCCGACTTCACCATGGAGTTCGAGGGGCATCAGGTTTCTCGAATGCCATCGGCTAACTTGGTGGACATTGAGCGTACACTCGTCGCCCTTCCCGACTCTCCGGAGGTGGAAAATGTGATGGCCATGACTCAGGTGGCTTCTGCTCAGCTCAACGTCCCGGGCCCGTCCGAGTGGCCCCTGGGGAGCACTCGTCAATCAAGGTCCAGGTAGCAGCAGAGTGCTGGCCACTTCACTTCACTTTGCGGCACCCAGAATCAAGCTACAAGGGCCCGAGTCATCCCCGTTGGCTCAGGCAGTTGCCAAACAAGTGCCCGAACTTCGGAGCACCTGGGAAGTTCCTACAATGGTGACATGCGCGAGATTATTGCGCAGAAGGTCGATGCCCACGACACCATAGAGCGCCATGTCGCCGACCGAAGGCGCCAGGAGATGTGGCGCTAGGAGGACTATGATCGGGAGCATGGCACCCCCTAAGGCGTTGTCAGCGCTGAGGTCGCACCCCGACATAATGGGTCCGTGGCCTTCACCACTAATCTTCGTCAGGTGACGTGGCCCAAGGGGTTCCGCCTAACCAGAATCGATCCCTACGACGGTGAGACTGACCCCACTCTATGGCTTCAGCTATATTGCACGGCTGTCCGGGCAGCGAGCAATGATGCTCACATGATGGCGAACTACCTGCCTGTTATGCTAGCGCCGACTGCCATCATTTGACTCGCCGGGCTGGGGTCGACGAGTCAATCCAGGACTACATCCAACATTTCTCAGAGTGTTGCAACACCGTTGCGAGCATCACCAACGAGGACGTCATGCGCATCTTCTCCAAGGGCCTCCGGAAACCCTCCGAACTATTCCAGTACCTGATCATGAACCGACCGACTTCCCCGCCAACATGATCTCCATCGCCAAGCGCTTCGCTGACGCTGAGGACACTGAGGAGGAGGAGATGCATGTCCCAGAATGCTGCGTTACGAGAGAATCCCATGGAAAGGAGCCGGTCGAGCCCGACCACCGCTCTCCGAGGAGGACGGATCGCCGACCGTCCGGGTTGCCTCGGTGAGATGAGGCAAAGCGGAAGCCAAGCCCCGAGGTTGCGGCCATCGACAGGCCTAGATCCAGGAGAGAGACCTCGAGCGAGTCACTTCGGGAGGTGTTGGACAAGCCGTGTTTTCTGCATCCTGACAGTACTCGCACCATCCGTCAATGTTACGTCCTCCAGGACCAGATGGCTCGGGAGGCGCAAAACCCCCTACCCTTGAGGGGGCGAAAGAGGAGGGATGGGGACACAAAACGTCAAAAGGAGGATCATGAAAAGGAGGATGGCTTCCAAGAGCCAACCCACACGGTTAACATGATCGTCGGTTGGGAGGTTGCCTCGGAAAGCCGTCGACAATGGAAGTAACTTTCCCAACAAGTGAACACCATCTCCACTGAGCCGCCCGAACACCTCCGGTGGTCGGAGGTCCCGATCTCCTTTTCCCGGGCCGACCAGTGGGCCGATGTCCCAAAGCCTGGGCGGTTCCCACTGGTAGTGGACCCGGTGGTGCTAAGGGTACATCTTAAACGTGTGCTCATCGATGGGGGGAGTGACATCAATGTGCTCTTCCGAGGGACTCTGAGTGAGCTCGAACACTCCCATGCTACCCTCGAGCCCACTGACTTGCCCTTCTACGGCATCGTCCCTGGCAAGGCGAGCTTGCCTCTTGGCATGGTCTCTCTCCCCGTGACGTTAGGTACGCGGGAGAACTATCGCACCAAGTTCGTCAGGTTCTATGTGGCGGACTTTGAGATGGCCTACCTGTTCATGAGAAATTTCTCTCACGCGCCGGCACAGGAGATCCGCTTAGCTCCGGCAGGAGTCCTTCTCTTGTCCTGTGAAATACGGGCGTGCAGTTGGTTTGATCGTTAACCAACAAGAAAAACAAAGATATATGCATTAAGGGTTAAGTTAGATCCTGCTGGATTAGCTGAGGGAATCAATTTACATATATATGCTATCCCAAAGTGCTTTTAAACTAAGTGACTAGGATAGATCGGCTACGTCGAGACAGTATTAACCACTTAATCCAAATGTACAAAGGGATAATAAATATATGCATTAACAGCCTAGCCGATATCGTAGGACTAACTGTGGATCGACTAATACTCCGATTTATCTTATGAAAAGATATCGTTCTAGCTAAATGCGCTAAACCTAGATCAGTCGGCTGTCGGCTGTGGCTGACAGACTGATTCTGGCTTAGGGCATTTAACTAGAGCAAGATCTTAATATAAGAGGCGGTTTTAATAAATCTAATAGTAAATATACCAAAAGAATATTAAAACAGATAAGGCCGGCTGAAACCCCGGCACTGTCTCTAAGCATATACATCTAGCCGAATAGATTATAAGAATTCTAAGAACGACTTAGTAGGTCAAATTGATGCAGCATTAAGTATAAAAAGAACAATCAGATCTATTATAGCTGATGTAAACCCCTCGAGATGGTGAATACCGCATATAACCTAGTCCAACCCCTAGATCTAGCTCTATCAGCTGTTGGTTCTTGACAGAACAGGCCGATGTCGAGATAGCTCTAGACATTGTTCTAGATTATATGTGTGTTAACGGCTAAATTTGGTAACCAAATCCCTAAGTCTCTGCCGAGGTAGAAACCGAATCGGATCGGAAGAACAGAGGTCGAGTCGGCTGCAATGCAATCGGCTACGAGGCCAATCGACGGATGTTGAGTCGAACAAGGATAGCCGATAGCCGATGCTGAGACAGAGAAGAAGATAAGACCGTTTTTGATGAAAGTGCTTAAAGATAAATAGAAGATTCGGTCCCCAAATTGCACGTTAAAAGGTATTTCCATCCATGGATAGGGTCCTATAACGGCAATTGTATCTGAAAATTAGGAATTTGTTTAGATTGTCTATTGTAATGCGGCATGGGACCATATCCCGGGATGTTGTCGTATTTTAAATAGTAGATTAGATAGAAATCAGGGTTCGTACGGATAATGTTATTCTTCGGTATAAATAGGACCCGAGACCCCTGTAAACTACATACACACAATCAATATAATTTTCGACACATCGCCTCCTATGTTCTTCAGACGAACACTTGATCTAGCTTCGGGCTGCATCGTTTCGACCCCCGATTAAGGTAAATGTTTGTCATTAGTGGTGTATCTCGTCGAATTTAGTGCTTCCATCGCTACGATACTCTAAATTCAATGATTTATGCTGCAGTAGTTATCATATATCACATATAATCTAGAACGATGTTTAGATCTGTCTTGACATCGACCTGTTTCTATCACGAATCAATAGCCGACAGAGCTAGATCTAAGGGTTGGCCTAGATTATATGTGATATCCACCGTCTCGAGGGGTTTTACATCAGCTACAGTAGATCTGATTGTTCTTTTTATACTTAATGTTGCATCAATCTGACCTATTAAGTCGTTTTTAGAGCTTTTATGATCTATTCGGCTAGATGTATTGTTTAGAGACAGTGCCGGGGTTTCAGCTGGCCTTATCTGTTTTAATATCCTTTTGGTATATTTATTATCGAGTTTATTAAAGCTGCCTCTTATATTAAGATCTTGCTCTAGTTAAATGCCCTAAGCCGAAAGCACCATCGGCCACGTGGCACTGCCGATCTATGTTTAGCGTATTTAGCTCAGATCAATATCTTTTCATAAGATGAGTCGGAGTACTACCCGATTCACAGTTAGCCTTATGGCATTGGCTAGGCTATTAAGGCATATAATTATTATCCCATTGTATATTTGGATTAACTGGTTAATACTGACTCGGCGCAGGTAATCTATTCTAGTCACTTAGTTTAAATGCACTTCGGGATAACATATATATGTAAATTGACTCTCACAGCCGATCCAGTAGGATCTAACTTAACCCTTAAAGCATATGTCTTTATTTTTCTTGTTGGTTAACAGATCAAACCAACGGCATGCCTGCATTGCACACGGCGCGAGAAGGACTTGCCCGGAGCTAGCAGATCTCCCAGCCACGCGTGAGAGAAATTTCTCATCAACATGCTTCTTGGCACGCCCGGTGGGACTATCTCTATCAACTCGGCTAGGACGCATCGACGCAGCTAACAAGATGATCGACATCAAGAGCCCTAGCGTTCCTCAGGACAACATCATGCCTGTGAAGGTGAAACAACTGTCGGCTGAACAACAAGCCGACTACAAAAGGATGGTAGAAGAGCTCCAAGCCAACTACCTACAGTCGTTCACCCAGACAAGGTCTGGGGCTGTGCACCAGAAGTACAAATTCAGCATGGACGAACACAAGGCATCCTCCTCCAGCGGACCAAAGGACAAACAGAAGGCAGAGGAGCCGACTCAAGAGCAAGATGACTCGGGTTTGCATACTTTGCAAGACCAAATTGATTAGGCCGTGCACCATGCGCTGGTCAACCAGAGTGGCATTCTCGTCAACACCCTTAACAATATGATTGCCACTGTGGTCGACGCCAAGATAGCCGACCAACTGCAGCGGGGGCTGACTTACTTCACAGATGGCCAGTTTCCTGGTTACAGGACATTGGCCACCCAGAATCGGCCGATTCCACCACCAGCACAACTAGGGCCGCCAGGAGGGGTCCTCAACCAGCCGAATCCGTCCGGATCGGCTGCGAGACCGGTGGTCACCATGCTGTACCGACAACAACCACTTCCGCAGGACCAGATCACCAACATGTTCAACAACAATCGGCAATTAGAGCCGGTTGCCCAGATTGGCCTAGAAGGACAGTACAACGCCAGTGGCCGACAGCTGTTCCCAGGTCCGCCAACGCCTCCATCGGCAAATCGGCCGACTCCCGCTGATCATCCGTTCCAGTACCGGTATCAAGGAGGCCACTAAGATCATCACTATAGGCCCCAGACACCACCACCACTGTATCGGCAAGCACCCGCTCCGTATGATCAATACGAGCCGATATAGCAGGACAATCGGACATGGGCCGATTTGATTGCGAACGTCATGCGCGATCAATTCGGCCTCAAGCCAAAGGACTCGGGAAACATGTATCGGTATCCTTATCCGGAGCATTTCAAGCGGATTCCATTGCCCAACCGATACAAAGTCCCAGACTTTTTGAAATTCTCAGGGCAGGACAACGTGTCAACCTACGAGCATGTCAGCCGATTCTTGGCGCAGTGCGGCGAAGCATCGGCTACAGATGCCTTGAGAGTTCGATTGTTCCCCTTGTCTCTTTCGGGATTGGCTTTCACCTGGTTCTCTTCATTGCCTTACAACTCAATTCAGAGCTGGGCCGATCTCAAAAAATAATTCCATAGCTATTTCTACACCGGCAAGCATGAAATGAAGTTGTCGGACCTCACCAGTATCAGGCAGAAGCACAACGAGTCAGTTCAGGACTACATTCAACGCTTCAGAGAGATGAGAAACCGATGCTACAGCCTGGTGCTGTCGGACACCCAGCTAGCCGATTTGGCCTTCCACGGCCTGATCGCACCGATCCACGAACACTTCTCCGCTCAAGACTTCGATAGCTTGGCGCATCTTGCGCAGAAGGTGACGGCCCATGAGCAGAGGTTTCAAGACACCAGGAAGGCCGTCAAGAACATAACCCAAGTCATTGTTGAATTCGATTCCGATTCCAGCGACGATGACGTAGAGGTGGCGGCAGCCGAATGGGCCAAGAATAAAAAGGCCATCGTCTGTCAATGGCTGCTGAAGACGGCTAAGGAGGAGAAATACGATTTCGACATCACCAAGGCCGATAGGATCTTCGACTTATTACTCAAGGAGAAGCACATCCATCTTCCCGAGAACCATGTGATCCCATCGGCTGATTAACTAAAGCAGAAGAAGTACTGCAAGTGGCACAACTCTACATCCCATGCCACTAACGACTGTAAAGTCTTCAGGCAGCAGATCCAGTCGGCAATAGAGGCCGAGAAACTCAAGTTTGCCAATTCCACTCAGCCGATGAAGGTAGACGGCAACCCCTCCCCGGTCAATATGGTTCAAGCCGGCCCTAGGCAAGCTGATCGACAGTGCAGAATGATGTACAGCTTAGCCGAGACATTAAAAGGGGTCAGGGCAGAGGATAAGCCGACTGGAAGCCAAGCCACGCCAATCAACATGGTGTGCCCCGTTGCCCGATCAGCTGATCGACGGCCGATCAACACGAACAGTCGACGCCGCTCCCAACAGCGATCTTGGCGGGAAGAAGAGGCTCGGTCCGAAAGATTTCATCGGCAAGAGCCAGAAGCGCGAGGCCGTCGGTACGACGAGAATCACAGCGGTGCCGATCCTCATTGGCATTGTGAATTTTTTAGGCACTGCTGGGAAACTGGGATGAGGCTGCCAACGCTAGATAATTGCCCGGCTTGCAGCGAGTACCACGAGGACGAACACAGAAGCCAGCCAATCACCAGCCCAACTCAGTTTGTCCTGAGGGCCATATAGCTCAACCGGCACCGGCAGTCTGTTCACGATCGGCTAGGGCCGATCCATCAAGCCTTCTTCGACGAAGACGGGAATGATGACTACTACGAAGGAGAAGCCGATGATGAAGAATCGGCCAACCCCCAATGGTGCCCCTCTAACCTCTTCACCAAAACGTAGAAACGAAGAATTCAAAGGCTAAAGCGTGAAGGAAGGAATGAAGAAGTTCGACAGATGATCGAAGAACAACATCGTCGGCTGGGTAAAATCAAAACGCGATGGATCCCCAAAAAGAAAATCACCACGGTCGATGAGGAACAGACCAGAGAGAGTTCAGCCGATCGAGCCAGAAGGGCAGCCAAAGGGAAAGGCAAAGTCTCTTCATCGGTCAATATAGTATTCATATTGCCAGCCGAATTCGGTGCTCCTGAGGCCGATGCAAACAATATCGAGGACGCCTTGGTCAAACTAGCACTGTCCTCGGATCAAGAAATTTTCGACAAGCCAGAGGGGACCAAAAATCGGTATCTCAAGCCGCTGTATGTAAAAGGTTTTGTCAACGGCAAGCCGATGTCAAAGATGCTAGTGGATGGGGGAGCTGCAGTAAACCTTATGCCCTATGCAACATTCAGGAAATTGGAAAAGGGAGCCGAAGACCTGATCAAGACTAACATGGTGCTAAAGGACTTCGGCGGCAACCCATCAGAGACCAAGGGCGTGTTGAATGTCGAGCTGACCGTCGACAACAAGACCGTGCCCACAACCTTTTTTGTCATTGACGGGAAGGGGTCTTACAGCCTGCTGCTCGGGAGGGACTGGATACATGCCAACTGTTGTATCCTTTCCACCATGCACCGGTGTCTGCTGCAATGGGATGGCGACAAGATAGAGATTGTACCAGCTGACAGGTCAATAAGCGTCGCCAATGCCGATTTGCCACTCTGGGAAATCGATGGCATTGATTGTTTGTCCGGGAAAATCTAGCAAGCCAATTTTCTAAAACTGTTCGATTTTGCATTACAGCCGATTGGAGACGACGAGCCGTAGCTGCTGCTTTGAGAAAGACGTTGTGGAGGGCTCGAACGTCTACGGCATGGACACCGCAGACGAAGACGATGACAAGCTTGGGCAAGGTTTTACGTCGGCCGACGAATTAGAGGAAATAGACATAGGCTCTGGAGATAGGCCTAGGCCGACGTATATCAGCAAAAAGTTGTCCTCTCATTGTAGATCCCAAATTTGTTAAAAGAATATAAAGATTGTTTTGCTTGGGAGTACTTCGAGATGCCTGGTCTTAGCCAATCTATCGTCGTTCATCAACTGCCAATCAAGGCAGGCTATCAGCCATTCAAACAACCTCCCAGGAGGTTCAAAGCCAATATGTATGATGTGATCAAAGCCGAAATAACTCGGCTATATGATGTTGGATTCGTTCGGCCTTGTCGATACGCCGAGTGGGTCTCAAACATCGTTCCAGTATTGAAAAAGAATGGCGAACTTAGGGTGTGCATCGATTTCAGAGACTTAAATAAGGCTACCCCCAAAGATGAATACCCGATGCCTATCGCCGATTTGCTCGTAGACGCTGCATCAGGCAACAGAATCATCAGTTTTATGGATGGCAATGCAGGTTACAATCAAATCTTCATGGCCGAAGAGGACATTCATAAAACTGCTTTTCGATGTCCTGGGGCAATCGGCTTATACGAATGGGTCGTTATGACGTTTGGGCTGAAAAATGATGGGGCAACATATCAACGGGCCATGAATTATATCTTCCACGACATGATCGGCACCCTGGTAGAGATCTATATTGACGATGTTGTTGTCAAATCCAGGGAGATGGAGAACCACATAGCCGATCTGAAGCAGGTCTTGGAGCGGACACGAAAGTATGGCGTAAAAATGAATCCATTGAAGTGCGTGTTCGGCGCATCGGTCGGGCAATTCCTGGGGTTTCTCGTTCATGAAAGAGGAATTGAGGTCACACCAAGGAGCATCAACGCTATCAAGACGATACAGCCTCCGAAGGACAAGAAGCAGCTTCAATCATTAATTGGCAAAATCAACTTCGTCAGGCAGTTCATAGCCAATCTCTCAGCAAAGATGGAGCCGTTCACACCACTGCTTCGGCTTAAAGCCGACCAAGCATTCACATGGGGCAGAGCAGCAGAAGGCCTTGGACAATATCAAGAATTATTTAAGCTCGCCTCTAGTTTTAATGTCCCCACGAAAAGGAATACCGTTCAAGCTGTACCTGTCAGTCGACGACAAGTCAATCGGCTCAATCCTAATCCAAGAGATTGAGGGCAAAGAAAAAGCTATCTTCTATCTCAGCCGACGGCTATTGGACGCAGAAATGAGATATTTACCAATGGAGATGCTATGTTTGTGCCTATATTTTTCATGTACGAAGTTAAGGCATTATCTGTTATCCAATGAGTGCACAATAATATGTAAAGCCGATGTCGTTAAATACATGCTATCGGCTCCGGTTTTAAAAGGGCGGATTGGAAAGTGGATTTTTGCCTTGACAGAGTTTGATCTGAGGTATCAAGCACCCAGAGCAGTTAAAGGATAAGCTATAGCCGATTTTATCGTGGAGCATAGAGATGACTCAATCGACTCAACCGAAATTATACCTTGGACATTGACATTTGATGGCTCGGTGTGCACCAATGGCTGTGGTATCGGATTGGTCATTATTTCGCCTAGGGGCGCAAGCTTTGAATTTGCTTTTTCTATCGACCCCCATGCTACAAACAATCAAGGCGAATACGAAGCAGTGCTCAAGGGATTGCATCTTTTCAAAGAAGTCAAGGCCGACGCCATAGAGATAATGGGGGATTCACTATTGGTCATCAGCCAGTTGTCAGGGGAGTATGAATGCAGGAATGACGCGCTGATGGTCTACTATCAACAATGCCGAGAATTGATGGATAGCTTTCGGCTAGTTACACTAAAACAAATCCCTGGAGAGCAGAATACAGAAACCAATGATTTAGCTCAAGGGGCATCAGGCTACAGGCCGATGATAAAAGAGGTTGAGATAGATATCACTGCCATGACAGCCGATGATTGGAGGTTTGAGGTCTACAGCTATTTACATAACCCCTCTCAATCGGCTTCAAGGAAATTGCGATACAAAGCTTTAAGATATGTTTTGCTCGACGAAGATCTCTATTATCGGACGATTGATGGTGTGCTGCTCAAGTGTCTTAGTGCCAATCAAGCCAAGGTAGCTATCGGAGAAGTACATGAAGGGATATGCGGCACGCATCAATCGGCCCAGAAGATGAAGTGGTTGCTTCGGAGAGCAGGGTATTTTTGGTTGACGATGCTGGAGGACTGTTTCAAATATTACAAAGGTTGTCAGGATTGTCAGAAATTCGGAGCCATACAAAGAGCACCTGCGTCGGCTATGAACCCAATCATAAAGCCTTGGCTGTTCCGAGGATGGGGCATCAACATGATTGGCCAGATTAATCCACCCTCAAGCAAAGGACATAAATTCATTTTGGTGGCAACATATTATTTTACAAAATGGGTGGAGGCAATTCCTTTGAAAAAGGTTGATTCTAGGGATGCAATCGAGTTTGTTAAAGAGCATATCATCTACCGATGTGGCGTCCCACAAACAATAACAACAGACCAGAGATCTATCTTCATATCGGACGAGTTTGTTCAGTTTGCTGACAGCATGGGGATCAAATTACTTAATTCTTCACCATACTACGCACAGGCCAACGGGCAAGAAGAGGCGTCAAATAAAAGTTTGATCAAACTAATAAAGAGGAAGATTTCTGAGTACCCCAAGAAATGGCACAGCCGATTAGCCGAATCACTATGGGCCTATCGGATGGCATGCCATGGATCTATCCAAGTCCCTCCATACAAATTGGTCTATGGGCACGAAGCAGTCCTACCATGGAAAAACATCATCGGCTCAAGACGGATTCAATAACAAGATCATCTCACAGCCGATGACTATTACAACTTGATGATAGATGAATTAGAAGACCTAGTTTTGTCAAGGATGAGGGCCTTGAAAAAAGTAACAAGGGATAAGGAATGAGTAGCCCGTCATTATAACAAGAATGTTGTGCCCAAGTCTTTTGAAGAGGGCGTACTCATTTGGAAATTGATATTGCCGATTGGATCAAGAGATAATAAATTCGGCAAGTGGTCACCTAATTGGGAAGGGCCTTTCAAGATCCACAAATGCGTCTCTAAAGGGGCCTACATGTTAGAAGGGTTGGATGGAGAAGTATTTGGAAGGGCTCTAAACAGAAAATATTTGAAGAAATACTACCCAAGCGTTTGGATCAACTCATGATTCGGCTCTGTTCGATCAGCCGATTCGTGTCAGCCGATGTTTTGTATTGAGCGAGCATCACCTTTAGGCCATTTTTACACAAGTTTTTCCCTAGTTTTCTGCAATCGGCTAGCGTTGACCGGCCGTGACAGTAGCGATGCACGATTTTGTTAAATTCATAATTTTGTCAACGTCGAGGACATCAACAAAATTAGGGGGACATATACATACACAAAGCCTAAGCCAATTATAGAAAGGTGGCACGAAAAAGATGTCAAATTTTTTGAAAATCATAACATCGGACAAGGTTTTCAAGTTTTAGAATCGGCAATCATGATATTGAACACGAGTATAGGCCGATCACGGGATAGTTACTTACAAAGGGCCGAAGTCGATTACAAAAGTTTGAATCTCTAAGCTATTACAATCGGCTCATTGCTTTAAAAAGTCAGCTATGGCCGACAACGCCTTGCACCTGATTTGATCTACTTCCTCAATGGCCTTAGCGTCGTCGGCATCGGACCCAGTCACCGGCCTCACCGCCTTGGTTAGATCCTTCAGATGAGACACGGTCGCCTTGATGCTTGATCGCTTGTCTTCGATCTCTTTAGGCAGGACAGCCATGTATTCTTCTTGCACTTGGATCTCCGTAGTGATTTGAACGAAGTCGGCTATTATTTGATCCCTTCGCGTCCGAAGCTGTTCAAGTCTAGTGGTCGGCTCCGTTTTCAAGGCGTCGAAGTCGGCTTTCTTGGCCTTGATATCTTCCTGACTTGATTTGATTGCCACCATCAGTGACTGGTTTTCTCGATGATCGGCAAGGCGTTGCTGGGCTTGCTCATACTTTACTTGGTGTGCCTCTAGAAAGGTGGCCGGGACGATTGCGTCGACCATGGCGTCTGGTAGCTAGCTCTAGATTTCCTTGAACCGAGCACAGATTGGGCCGCAGTCAGCTACCAGCGCATCTAGAGGGATCTCTAGCCGATTGCCGATATCGGCTAGAGCCGCTTTAAGGTCTACGTTGAGCGGCACCAGTGCCCTCTCGCCTCCTTTGTCAGGATCTTCAAACTCCGACAAGTCGAAGCCCAAGAGATTGCCTATATTCTGCAAAAAGAAAGCAACAGTTTAGAGAAGTAACGAACTTATCAAGTCGGCTGATGAGGTTGAGCGAGGCTTACTGTAGGCATCGGAGCCGGAGTGGGTTTCGTGTCGGCTTGGTCACCACTTGCAGCCGAAGTAACTTCTTCGTCAACCTGGCAGCTGCCTGCAGCCGACTGGGTACGCTCACTTGATTCCTGGGGGGCAGGCGTTGGCGCGTGTGGTGGCTGTAGAGAGAGTTAGTTGGGAATCGGCTAAAACAATACATGAAGTGTGAAGATGGGACTTACTGATCGTAGGGGAGCCGATTTCTTCATGGTCACGCGTTTGGTTCTCTGCCAATTCAGAGATACAGAAAAGGCGTGAGTAAATACAGATGAGTGGTTTAAAGAGGGGAAAGAAGTGCAAAGTCACTTACCGTTATCGGCCGAGCGGGGACGTCTCGGAGGGCTTGGAGTTTTCGGACGTTGCTCTCGGGCGATGGAGTTGCGATGTATTTTCCGAGCTGGAATCGGCTGCGGCTTCATCAATAGCATCTGCAACTTCTTCGTCCTCCACTTCTTGAGCCAAGAAGGCATCCACGACCGGATCGACTGGGGACAAGTTGTCATTGGCTAGGGCTCGCTTCGCTTTCTTGGCTGCCCTTTTTCTCGCTTCAGCAGCCGGAGTAGCAGCAGCCGATGGCTAAGCCCTCTTTGTCCGACGGAGCGGCTCGCGGGTTTGACTGTGAAGTAGCGTGCCCACCTTCGGCGCGTTGAAGCCGATTGGGGATGGCGCCAGCCCACACCCGTTCGACAAGATGCCGGGCACGTAGCTGATCACCACCCCGCTTCGGCTAACTGGGGGAGGGGAATCGTCGATTGTCTATAGCGAAGAAAATTATGGTTAGCCAATGATATGAGTAATAACCGGTGAATAGACAAGAGCTGGGAGATGTGCTGACCGATGGAACTTTGTCGGGGTCAATGATGGTCAGAAACATCGTGGCCGATTGGTGGAACAAATGTTGTTTCCACTCGCCCCACCACTGGTTGAAGATCGGCGATCTAGTTATCGCCAGGTTGATTCTGTTCATACTGTTGAGAGGAGGAGTTGGGAGTTGAAGTAGCCGAAGCATCATTATGTTGCCTTCGATTCTACCCCTCGGCTGGATCTTATCGGCAAACCATAAGCCGATGGGCAACTGGCCCATTCCAAACTGTCTCGCCGCCACCATGGGGTGATAAAACTTGTAAGTTTTGGTGACGTTGCGGCCTTGATGGATGCCGACAGGGAGGATGCAAGGGGTGATAGCAGTGACAAGGATTTCCCTTAGCGCCATGTATTCTTCTGAATCAAGCTCATCTAGCCGAAGATTATCTGGTTGTTCAAGTTCGATGAAGTCTTCACATGCAAACCAGATTTTGGAGGCATTTGGAAAGCCGCTGTACAGCCGATCAAACCATTCTGAGAAGTCTTCGGCTGTCAGTTTTGAGCCCGGGTAGGTTGGAGCAGCCTCACCATAGGACGTCAGCCATCAAGTGGTTTTTTCTTCGTCATCCACAATCCTTGACTCTATCAATGGGAACTCAGTTTCAAGGGGAGCAGGCAGTTTGGCTATTTTGTACAAATGCAAGTTGAGCCAGAGCTGCAACAGCCACCATGGACCCCCAATGCTGACAGATTGCTTGGTGGCCAGCCGAGCCAAAGCCGAACCCAAGACTTGGTATAGATAACCCAATAGGTACTTGCCTAAGGGGATGTTCTTTTTCTCTACTAGGGCTTCGGCTATGTGCTGCCAGTTGCTAGTTGGGCCGCAGCTGGATCCACAGAATACAAATTTTTCTAACCACATAAGAAGAAAGGCGGTGTGTTCCCTGTCTGAGATCGGCCCATCCTTCATGTTCATAGAAATAAAGCCGCTCCAGCCGCCGATGCTTTTGGTTTTGAAGTTATGTTGGCACTTGTGCTGAAGATCACTTGGGCTGACTGTGGAAGTGATGTCCAAGTCGGTTATCATAACCACGTCCATCAGGGTGTGGGTCATCGGCCCTTGTCTAAATAGAATGCATTGAGTGTGTCGGACCAAAAATAGTAAGCAGCCGATAGAAGGGATTCATTCTTGGGCATGTCAGCTATTGTTAGTTCTAAGCACTGAGCTACTCCAAGCTCGGTCCAGTGCGTCCTTTTCCTAGCCGACATCCTTAAAAACCAAGCTGGCCAAGATTTTTCAGTTGATGGCCATGATTTGAAGGCGCTAGTCCAATATGACAGGTTGGGGTTGAAAACCTAAAAGGGATCTGATTAGTTTCTGCATTTATTATTTCACTCGGGTCCAAATTGCTGATCGGCCCTAGGAAGTATTGGTTCTGATGAGCTAGGTTGGGGATTGCGATTTGGTGGGTTAAGTGCTACAGAATGAGGAAAGAAACAAGGTGTCATGAAGAAGCAGAAACCAAAATCACAGAAAGAAAAGGGGATGAAGCCGATGAACTCACCTCGAGGTACGACGGTTGCTATGACGCGGCGGATGGAGCACTCGAAGAAGCCATTGCTGGGAGTTGTCGCCTCTTAGGGTTCGCCGGAGAAGATGAAGGCTTCGAGGTCGCCGAGGTCGCCGGAGAGCTCGAGGGTTGCTGAGGTGGCTGTTGGTTTGTGGTAATGTGACACGTGCGGTGGGCGCGAGGGCGGTATTTAAAGAATATTTTTGGCAGCCAAAACGGTTTAGGTCGAAAAGAGCGGGAATTTGGAAAAGCAGCAAATCCGCGATATTGTCTTATCACGGACTTGGGGGGCATGTGTTAACGACTAAATTTAGTAACCAAATCCCTAAGTCTCTGCCGAGGTAGAAACAAAATCGGATCGGAAGAACAGAGGTTGAGTCGGCTGCAATGCAATCGGCTACGAGGCCAATCGGCTGAGGTTGAGTCGGACAAGGATAGCCGATAGCCGATGATGAGTCAGAGAAGAAGATAAGACCGTTTCCGATGAAAGTGCTTAAAGATAAATAGAAGATTCGGTCCCCAAATTGCACGTTAAAAGGTATTGCCATCCATGTATAGGGTCCTGTAACGACAATTGTATCTGAAAATTAGGAATTTGTTTAGATTGTCTATTGTAATACGGCATGGAACCATATCCCGCGATGTTGTCGTATTTTAAATAGTAGATTAGACAGAAACCAGGGTTCGTAAGGATAATGTTATTCTTGGGTATAAATAGGACCCGAGACCCCTATATACTACATACACACAATCAATATAACTTTTGGCGCATCGCCTCCTATTTTCTTCAGACGAACACTTGATCCAGCTTCGGGCTGCATCGTTTTGACCCCCGATTAAGGTAAATGTTTGTCATTAGTGGTGTATCTCGTCGAATTTAGTGCTTCCATCGCTATGATACTCTAAATTCAATGATTTATGCTGCGATAGTTATCATATATCACATATAATCTAGAACAATGTTTAGATCTGTCTTGACATCGGCCTGTTTCTATCAAGAATCAGTAGCCGACAGAGCTAGATCTAAGGGTTGGCCTAGATTATATGTGATATCCACCGTCTCGAGGGGTTTTAATCAGCTGTAGTAGTTCTGATTGTTCTTTTTATACTTAATGCTGCATCATCTGACCTATTAAGTCATTTTTAGAGCTTTTATGATCTATTCGGCTCAATGTATATGTTTAGAGACAATGCCGGGGTTTCAGCCAGCCTTATCTGTTTTAATATCCTTTTGGTATATTTATTATCAGGTTTATTAAAGATGTCTCTTATATTAAGATCTTGCTCTAGTTAAATGCCCTAAGCCAGAATCAGCCTGTCAGCCACAGCCGACAGCCGACTGATCTAGGTTTAGCGCATTTAGCTCAGATCAATATATTTTCATAAGATGAGTCGGAGTACTACCCGATTCACAGTTAGCCTTATGGTATCGGCTAGGCTGTTAAGGCATATATTTATTATCCCATTGTATATTTGGATTAAGTGGTTAATACTGTCTCGGCGCAGCCAATCTATTCTAGTCACTTAGTTTAAAGGCACTTCAGGATAGAATATATAAGTAAATTGACTCTCACAGCCGATCCAGTAGGATCGAACTTAACCCTTAACGCATATGTCTTTATTTTTCTTGTTGGTTAACAGATCAAACCAACTGACACGCCCTGTACTGCACAGGCAGCCGAGAAGGACCTGCACTGGAGCTAAGCAGATCTCCCAGGCCAGCGCGTGAGAGAAATTTCTCATCAACAATGCGATATATGATAACTAGCGCAGCATAAATCATTGAATCTAGAGTATCATAGCGATGGAAGCACTAAATTCGACGAGATACACTACTAACGACAAACATTTACCTTAATCGGGAATCGAAATGATGCAGCCCGAAGCCGGGTAAAGTGCTCGTCTGAAGAAAATAGGAGGCGATGCGCTGAAAGTTGTGTTGATTGTGTGTGTAATATTTTGTACAGGGGTCTTGGGCCCTATTTATACCCAAGAATAAAACTACCCGTGCAAGACACGGTTTCTATCTAATCTACTATACATGGTACGACAATATCCCTGGACATGGTCCCATGCCGCATTACAATAGGAGATCTAAACAAATTCCTAATTTACAGATACAATTGCCGTTACAGGACTCTATCCACAGAAGGCAATATCTTTTGACGCGCAATTTGGGAACCGAATCCAACTCCTTATCTCTACGTTTTCCATCGGGATTGGTCCCACTTCACCCCGGCTCAGAATCGGCTATGGGCTGTCCTAGTCCGATTCGCTCTCAGCCGACCGACTCCGTAACCGATTCGGACTTAGCCGATTCTGCTTTCGTCTCCTCTCACATCACGCATCTTCTCCAATTCTGCTTCAATCTCTGCTTCACACCTGGGAGTTAGGTTACCAAATTTGGTCATTAACACATGCCCCCCAAGTCGGCGATATGCAATGTTGCGGATTTTAGGCGATTCAAACCCAAGGCGCAATCCTAGCACGACTCTGTTTCGACCGTTTGCAAAACTCTTTAAATATCGCCCCCGCGGCCGTGACACGTGTCACGCCGTCACAAACAAATAGCCACCTCGGCAACCTTCGAGTCCTCCGACGACCCATATAGCTCTCAAGACCCGCACCAGCGATTCCCTCCTCTGGTGATCTCCACTCACGCGATGGCCTCTTCCGCCGCCGCCGCTGCCGCATCGGTCGCCACCTCTGCCGCATCGGCCGCGGCCTCCGCCAAGTTTCCTGAGCTACACCCTAATCGGCTCAAAACCCTTTCTCTTTCGCCTGAACTTATAGATTTGCTTTCTAGGGTTCTTGATTTATGAATCTATTCTTCTTTCCGATTGTAGCACTTATCCCATCAGATAGCGATCCCCAGCCTTGTTCAGCAAAACAGATATTTTCTATGGCCTATCGGCACCAGGACCCAATTGATATCATAATAGCCAAGATCGACAGGATACCTTACAACATGAGGAAACCTGCTTTAAATCACTGGGCCAGAACCTTTAAATCATGGCCGTCCATGGACAAGTCCTATCCCGAATGGTATAAGAGAGTTCAATCGGCAAAACAAACCCATTGGGAGGAAGTAGGGATAGCCCAATGCTTAACTCTGTCCATAGCCGACATGAAAAAGATGAGCCACTGATGTCAGCTGCAACCTACTTCTGGAATGACACCTTGAATGCCTTCATGTTCCAACAGGGTCCAATGACAATCACCCTAGCCGACGTAGTCATGACAACTGGGCTAGATATCCTATCATCGGCTAACCCTGAAGGACTGACTAGGAAAGGCCAACACCAATTTAAAACAAAGGCCATAGGAGGATGGAACGGCTTTGTGGCCATGAATATGAAAAATGGACCAGTCGGCCCTAGGGAACACGCTGCATTTCTCATGATGTGGCTGGAGAAATTCATGTTCTGCGGCTCAAGCTGTGGGCTGACTGCCAACTGGCAGGTTGTAACCGAGGCCTTGGTAGAAAAACGGAAGATCCCTTTGGGCAAGTACCTCCTCGGCTACCTATATCAAACCCTCCATCAAGCAGTTGCTAAGATAGCCGCCAATGCCTCTGTCAATACCGGGGGTCCCTGGTGACTGCTTCAAATCTGGCTAGTCTTGATGACCCAAAAAATAGACGGTCGACCACCTTTGACTGAAGCACGCTTCCCGCGTTTAGAGCCAATCGAAGACGATGAAGGAAATGAGATAACCACCACCAGGTGTTTGAGTTATGGAGAAGCGACAGCCATGCATGCCGGGTCAAAGCAATCGGTCGAACTGCTAGCCGAGTGGTTTGTATCCTTCTATGACGGATTTACAAAGAACAATCGTATCTGGTACTTCTACATGGATCGGCCACTCTTTGAGCTCCCTGTCGAATTTAACCTGGAAGAGATCAATTCAGACGACTACCCCAAGTGCAGAGATTTGTTCACAACTGCCATCAGTCCTTGCATCCTGTCGACTGGGATCCACCAGGGCCGATCAGTGACCCAGAGTTATGAATTCTATTACCCTATGTCGACTGCCAGGCAACTCGGACTTGGGCAACTGCCCATCGGCTGTTACTATGCTGATAAGATTGATACAAGGGGAATAGTGGACCAGGCCCCAATCATGAGCAAATTGATGAACTTAGCCGGTCCTCCCCTTGGCAGCATCGGCGATATGGTATTAGCCTACTAGAAAAGCACAACTTATGACCGTTGGTGGGTCGAGATCAAACACCATATCTTTCACGAGCGGTCTTCCCACCACATTACTCTGCTGCTGCCAGATGAAATCTCCTCAGTAAGTCTCGCACTTCAAATTACTCTTCCTTTTAGATCATCGGCCGATTTAATCTACTAACACTTGAAAAAATCCTTTATTTTCTTGCAGGTGACTGAAACCGAGCGACCGACGATGAGCAACTCAGGCATCCCGATCGAGTACCGCCCAAGCATTCTGCCGAACGGGTGTGGGTTAGCTCCATTGACCATCGGCTGGGACGTGCCCAGACTAAAAACCTTACTGCACGGACAGACGCGCCAGCCACTGGCCCAACAAAAAAGAGCTGCTCCAAGCGTGAAGCCATCAGCTGCATCGGCCAAGAAGCAAAAGAAGAAGCAGCCGATCGCACCAACCGACAGCCTCCCGTCAGTGGACCCTAGTGTCGATCAATTCCTCCACGAGGAGGTTACTGATGAAGAGATGTCAGTGGCTGTCGAAGCAGCAGCCGAATCAAGTGATTCGAGCCATAACTCAACCAGCCCTCCAGCCGACATCCCGCCGGTTCCAAGCCCTCCTGCGAAGAAACAGCCGGTAATTCTTTGTCTTGTTGTATTCGGTTCTTAACATAAGACCATCTTGTACTCAACCGAATGTGTATTGCATTGGTCAAAAAGCTAGCTCGCCGTCCTCCGCGCCGCGCCTCAACAGTAACCATCTCCCTCAGCTTACATTTTAACTTACTAACCCAGCCGACTTGACAACTAACACTTGTCTTTTCTTGCAGCCTTCTCCATCTCCATCGGCTGCCCCCCAGTCAGCTGCCCCTCAGGTATCGAGCGAACACACAGCGTTGGCCGTAGGTGGCCAAGCGGCTGGGGACGTCACAGAGCCGGCCGACGAACGAGCTGGTGCAGCCACTCCAATCGGCGACCCTACAGAAGCAGACACCGCTCCCGTCAACCTGGCCAAAGCTGAAAAAGAAGCCGACCCAATGCCCGTAGCAAGAGTAAGTTGATCCCTGTCTTTCCTCTCATAATACCTCGAACAATCGGCCATTTTAATCATAGCTCAACCCTGTTGTTCCTTTTGTGTAGCCCTTGGCCGACCTGCTCTCCTTTGACATCAAGGAATTTCTTGGTGATGAAGAGGGAGAAGCCACCAGTCCAGACAAAGCCCCAGTCGACGAGCTCAAAGAGAAACTTCAAGACATACATCGTCGGCTGGACATTGATGTGAACAGACTGGTGGAGGAGTGCGGATCGGCCAAGTGTCGATTCTTTGAAATTGAGGGAGAGCGTCCCGATGACCTAGCTGCCAAGGTTGCTGCTGCTGTCTGCGTCGATTTACATCGGCCAAGGCTTTGGCGTGCAATGCAACAAATGATTGAGAGGCTCGCCCAAGCCAATGTCACGGCCAAGATCAATGACACGGTCAAGAGTGTGGAGGCCGAAAAAGCGAAGTTGAACGAGTTGAAAACCGGCCCCACTACGTCTCAAGCTCGGATTGTCAGTTTGAAGGCCAAAGAAGCCGATCTACTGAAGCAGCTAGAAGAATGTCGCACTAAAATCGCCGCCGAAGAGAAGGTGCTGGCAGATTTGCCGAAAGCCACTAAGGAGCAAACAAACAAGTTGACGGCCACCATCAAGTATCCGAGAGAGCTCCACAAATCGGCCAAGGTAGTCCCCGGCTCCAACACCGAAGACCAGGCGGTTATCGACGAAGTCAAGGCGATCCAAGCTGCAGCGCTATCGGCTATAGTTGCATTCCTAGCTCGGTAGCCGATGTAATAGACTTGCTCAGAACTGGAGAGATTTTGTGTAATCGGCTTAGATATTGTGTACGTATAACATTCCGATTGCCGATTCTGAAAGCTTAAAAATGTGTTGAAAACTTGAAAATTTCGCTGATGTTTGATGTCTGCCTTCTTGATCGCGATTGTTGTATATATATGCCCCCCTAATTTTGTTGATGTCTTCGACGTCAACAAAATTATGTACTTATCACAATTGCGCTTCGTTATTGTCGCTGTCGGCCAACACCAGCCGATTATATGAAACTAGGGAAAAACTTACCTTGAAAATGACCTAAAGGCGATGCTTGCTCAAAACAATACATCGGCTAGCATGAATCGACTGAAACAAACAGAGCCGAATCATGAGTTGATCCAAACACTTGGGTAGTATTTTTTCAAATACTTGCCGTTTAGAGCCCTTCCAAATACCTCTCCATCCAAACCTTCTAACATGTAAGCTCCTTTACAGACGCATTTGTGGATCTTGAAAGGCCCTTCCCAATTCGGTGACCATTTGCCGAATTTATTATCTCTCTATCCGATTAGCAATATTAATTTCCAAATGAGCTCGCCCTCTTCAAAAGATTTAGGCACAACCTTCTTGTTATAATGGCGGGCTACTCGTTCCTTATCCCTTGTTACTTTTTCCAAGGCCCTCATTCGTGATAAAACGAGGTCTTCTGATTCATCCACCATCAGGTGATAGTAATCATCGGATGTGAGTTGGTCTTGCAGTTGAATCCGTCTTGAGCCGATGACATTTTCCCACGGCGATCGCTTCGTGCCCATAGACCAACCTGTATGGAGGGACTTGGATAGATCCGTGGCATGCCATCCGATATGCCCAAAGTGATTCGGCTAATCGGCTATGCCATCGCTTTGGGTACTCAGCAATCTTCCTTTTAATCAGCTTGATCAGGCTTTTGTTTGAAGCCTCTGCTTACCCGTTGGCCTGTGCGTAGTACGGCGAAGAATTAAGTAGTTTGATCCCCATGCCGTCGGCAAACTGAACAAACTCATCTGATATGAAGATAGATCCCTGGTCTATTGTAATTGTTTGTGGGACGCCGAATCGGTAGATGATATGTTCTTTTACAAACTCGATTGCGTCCTGGGAGTCGACTTTCTTCAAAGGAATTGCCTCCACCCACTTTGTAAAATAGTCTGTTGCTACCATAATGAATTTATGCCCTTTGCTTGAGGGTGGATTGATCTGGCCGATCATATCAATGCCCCATCCTCTGAACGACCAAGGCTTTATGATCGGGTTCATAGCCGATGCTGGTGCCCTTTGTATGGCGTCGAATTTCTGACAATCCTGGCAACCTTTATAATATTTGAAATAGTCCTCTAGCATCGTCGGCCAGAAATACCCTGCTCTCCGAAGTAGCCACTTCATCTTACGAGCCGATTGATGCGTGCCGCAAATCCCTTCATGAACTTCTCCGATAGCTACTTTGGCTTGATCGGCTCCAAGGCATTTTAGCAGCACTCCATCAATCGTCCGATAATAAAGATCTTCGTCGAGCAAAACATATCTCAACGCCTTGTATCGCAATTTCCTCGAGGCCGATTGAGAAGGATTCTATAGATAGTTGTAGACTTCAAACCTCCAATCATCGGCTGTGATGGCAGCGACTTCCACCTCAATGTCTCTTATCATCGGCCTGTAGCCCGATGCCCCTTGAGCTAAATCATTGGCTTCTGTATTCTGCTCCCTGGGGATATGTTTTAGAGTAACTAGCCGAAAACAATCCATCAACTTTTGGCACTGTTGATAGTAGACCATCAGCGCGTCATTTTTGCATTCATATTCTCCTCACAACTAGCTGATGACGAACAGTGAATCTCCCATTATTTTGATGGCGTCGGCTTCAACTTCTTTGAGTAGATGTAACCCTTTGAGCATGGCCTCGTATTCGGCTTGGTTATTTGTAGCATGGGGGTTGATAGAAAAAGCAAATTCAAAGCTTGCCCCCCTAGGCGAAATAATGACCAATCCGATACCGCAGCCGTTGGTGCACACCGAGCCATCAAATGTCAATGTCCAAGGCATAATTTCAACTGAGCCGATTGATTCGTCTCTGTGTTCCACGATAAAATTGGCTGTAGCTTATCCTTTAACTACCCTGGGTGCCTGATACCTTAGATCAAACTCCGTTAAGGCAAAAATCCATTTTCGAATTCACCCTTTTAACACTGAAGCCGATAGCATATATTTGACTACATCGGCTTTACGTATTATTGTACACTTATAGGATAGCAGATAATGCCTCAATTTCGTACATGAAAAATATAGACACAGACATAGCTTCTCCACTGGTAAATATCTAGTTTCTGCATCCAACAGCCGTCGGCTGAGACAGAAGATAGCTTTTTCCTTGCTCTCAATCTCTTGGATTAGGACTGTGCCGATTGACTTGTCATCAGCTGATAGGTACAGCTTAAACGGTATCCCTTTTTGTGGAGACATTAAAACTGGAGGCGAGCTTAAGTAATCCTTGATGTTGTCTAAGGCCTTCTATTGCTCTGCCCCCATGTGAATGTTTGATCGGCTTTCAGCCGAAGCAGTGGTGTGAATGGCTCCATCTTCTTTGAAAGATTGGCTATGAACCGCCTGATGAAGTTGATTTTGTCGATCAATGATTGAAGCTGCTTCTTATCCTTCGGAGGCTGTATCGTCTTGATAGTGTTGATGCTCCTTGGTGTGACCTCAATTCCTCTTTCATGAACAAGAAACCCCAGAAACTGCCCGGCCGACACGCTGAACGCACATTTCAACAGATTCATTTTCAGGCCATATTTCCTTGTTCGCTCCAAAACCTGCTTCAGATCGGCTATGTGGTTCTCTACCTCACTTGATTTGACAACAACGTCATCAATGTAGATCTCCACCAGGGAGCCGATCATGTCGTGGAAGATATAATTCATGGCCCGTTGATATGTTGCCCCAACATTTTTCAGCCCAAATGTCATAACAACCCATTCATATAAGCCGATTGCTCCGGGACATCGAAAAGCAGTTTTGTGAATATCTTCCTCGGCCATAAAATTTGATTGTAACCTGCATTGCCATCCATAAAACTGATGATCTTGTGGCCTGAAGCAGCATCTATCAGCAAATCGGCTATAGGCATCGGGTATTCATCTTTGGGGGTAGCCTTATTTAGGTCTCTGAAATCGATGCACACCCTAAGTTTACCATTCTTTTTCAATACTGGGACAATGTTTGAGACCCACTTGGCGTATTGACAAGGCCGGATGAATCCAGCATCGTATAGCCGAGTTATTTCGGTTTTGATCACATCATACATATCGGCTTTGAACCTCCTGGGAGGCTGTTTGAACGGCCGATAGCCTGCCTTGATTGGCAGTTGATGAACAACGATAGATTTGTTAAGACCAGGCATCTCGAAGTACTCCCAAGCAAAACAATCTTTATATTCATTTCACAAATTAATAAGCTGGGATCTAGAATGAGAGGATAAATTTTTGCTAATATACATCGGCCTAGGCCTGTCTCCAGAGCCTATGTCTATTTCCTATAATTCATCGGCCGACGCAAAACCTTGCCCGAGCTTGCCATCGTCTTCGTCCGCGGTGTCCATGTCGTAGACGCTTGAGCCCTCCACGACGTCTTGCTCAAAGCAGCAGCTGCGGCTCGTCGTCTCCAATCGGCTATATGGCAGAATCAGACACTTTTAGAAAATCGGCTTGCCAGATTTTCCCGGACAAACAATCAATGTCATCGATTTCCCAGAGTGGCAAATCAGCATTGGTGACGCTTACTGACCTGTCAGCTGGTACAATCTCTATCTTGTCGCCGTCCTATTGAAGCAGACACTGTGCATGGTGGAAGGGACACAACAGTTGGCATGTATCCAGTTCCTCCCGAGTAGCAGGCTGTGAGACCCCTTCCCATCGATGACAAAAAAGGTTATGGGCACGGTCTTATTTCCAACGGTCAGCTCGACATTTAACATGCCCTTGGTCTCTGATGGGTTGCCGCCGATGTCCTTGAGTACCATGTTAGTCTTAATCAGGTCTTCGGCTCCCTTACCCAATTTTCTGAATGTTGCACAGGGCATCAGGTTTACTGTAGCTCCCCCATCTACTAGCATCTTTGACATCGGCTTATCGTTGACGAAGCCTTTCACGTACAGTGGCTTGAGATGCCGATTTTCGGTCCCTTCTGGCTTGTCAAAAATTGCTTGATCTGGGGACAATGCTAGTTTGGCCAAGGCGTCTTCAATGTTGTCTACATCGGCCTCAGGAGCGCCGAATTCGGCTGGCAATATGAATACCATGTTGACCGATGCAGAAACTTTTCCTTTCCCCTTGGCTACCCTCCTGGCTTGATCGGCTGGGGTCTCCCTGGTTTGATCCTCGTTGGTTGGCTTAGTTTTCTTTTTGGGCCTCCATTGCTTTTTGCTTTGTCCTAGCCGACGGCATTGTTCTTGGATCATCTGCCGAACTTCTTCTTCCCTTCCTTCACGCTTCAGCCTTTGAATTCTTCGCTTCTGCGTTTTGGTGAAGAGGTCAGAAGGGCACCATTGGGGATAGGTCGATTCTTCATCATCGGCTTCTTCTTCGTCGTAGTAGTCGTTGTTTTCGTCCTCTTCGTCGAAGAAGTCTTGATGGATCGGCCCTAGCCGATCGTGAACGGACTGCTGACGCCGGTTAAGCTGTATGGCCCTCGGGACGAACTGAGTTGGGCTGGTGATTGGCGGGCTCCTGTGTTCGTCTTCGTGGTAATTGCTGCAGGCCGGCCAATTGTCTAGCGTCGACAGCCTCATCCCGGTTTTCTAGCAGTGCCTGAAAAATTCACAATGCCAATGAGGATCGGCACTGCTGTGATCCCCGTCGTACCGGAGGCCTCGCGTCTTGGGCTCTTGCCGATGAAATCTTTCAAACCGAGCCTCTTCTTCCTGCCAAGATTGCTGTCAGAAGCGGCGTCGGCTGTCCGTGTTGATCGGCCGTCGATCAGTCGATCGGACAACGGGGCGCACCATGTTGATTGGCGCGGCTTGATCTCCAGTCGGCTTGCTCTCTGCCTTGACCCCTTTTAATGTCTTGGCTAAGCTGTATGTCATTTCTGCGCTGCCGATCAGCTTGCCTAGGGCCGGCTTGAACCATATTGACTGGGAAGGGGTTGCCGTCTACTTTCATCGGCCGAGTGGAATCGACAAACTTGAGTTTCCCGGCCTCTATTGCCGACTGGATCTACTGCCTGAAGACTTTACAATCATTAGTGGCATGGGATGTAGAGTTGTGCCACTTGCAGTACTTCTTCTTCTTCAGTTCGTCAGCCGATGGGATCACATGGTTTTCGGGAAGCTGGATCTGCTTCTCTTTGAGTAATAAATCAAAGATCCTATCGGCCTTGGTGATGTCGAAATCGTATTTCTCCTCCTTAGCCGTCTTCAACAGCCATTGATAGACGATGGCCTTTTTATTTTTGGCCCATTCGGCTACCGCCACCTCTACGTCATCGTTGCTGGAACCGGAGTCTGATTCGACAATGACTTGAGTTATGTTCTTGACGGCCTTTCTGGTGTCTTGAAACCTCTGCTCATGGGCCGTCACCTTCTGCGCAAGATGCGCCAAGCTGTCGAAGTCTTGAGCAGAGAAGCGTTGGCGGATCGGCGTGATCAAGCCGTGGAAAGCCAAATCGACTAGCTGGGCGTCCGACAGCACCAGGCTGTAGCATCGGTTCCTCATTTCTCTGAAACGTTGAATGTAGTCCTGAACCGATTCGTTGTGCTTCTGCCTGATGCCGGTGAGGTCCGACAACTTCATTGTGTAGAAGTAGCTATCGAATTGCTTTTTGAGATCGGCCAAGCTCTGAATCGAGTTGTAGGGCAATGAAGAGAAGCAGGTGAATGCCGATCCCGAAAGAGACAAGGGGAACAATTGAACTCTCAAGGCATCTATAGCCGATGCTTCGCCGCACTGCACCAAGAATCAGCTAACATGCTCGTAGGTTGACACGTTGTCCTGCCCCGAGAACTTCAAAAAGTCTGGGACCTTGTATCGGTTGGGCAGTGGGACCCGCTCGAAGTGCTCCGGATAGGGGTACCGATACATGTTTCCCGAGTCTTTTGGCTTGAGGCCGAATTGACCGCGCATGACGTCCGCAATCAAATCGGTCCACATCCGGTTATCCTGCTGTATCGGCTCATATTGATCATATGGCGTGGGTGCTTGCTGATACAGAGGTGGCGGTGTATGGGGCCTGTAGTGCCGATCTTGATGGCCTCCCTGGTACTGGTACTAGTGCGGATGGCCAGCGAGAGGTGGCCGATTTGCCGGCGGTGGTTTTGGCAGATCCGGGAACAGCTGTCGGCCACCGGCGTTGTACTGTCCTTCCAGGACGATCTGAGCAACCGGCTCTAATTGTCGATTGTTGTCGAACATGTTGGCGATCTGGTCCTAGGGAAGTGGTTGTTGTCGGTTCAGCATGTTGACCACCGGTCTCGCAGCCGATCCAGACGAATTCGGCTGGTTGAGGACCCCTCCTGGCGGCCCTGGCTATGCTGGTGGAGGGATCGACCGATTCTGGGTGGCCAATGTCCTGTAACCAAGAAATTGGCCATCTGTGAAGTAAGTTGACCCCCGCTGTAGTTGGTCGGCTATCTCGACGTCGACCACAGTGGCAATCATATTGTTGACGGTGTTGATAAGAATGCCAATCTGGTTGACCAGTGCATGGTGCACGGCCGAATCAATTTGGTCTTGCAAAGTATGCAAACCCGAATCATCTTGCTCCTGAGTCGGCTCCTCCGCCTTCTATTTGTCCTTTGATCCGCTGGAGGAGGACGCCTTGAATTTGTCCATGCTGAATTTATACTTCTGGTGCACAGCCCCAGACCTCGTCTGGGTGAACGACTGTTGGTAGTTGGCTTGGAGCTCTTCTACCATCCTTTTGTAGTCGGCTTGCTGTTCAGCCGACAGTTGTTCCATCTTCACAGGCACAATGTTTTCCTGAGAAACGCTGGGGCTCTTGATGTCTACCATCTTGTCAGCTGCGTTGATGCGTCCTAGCCGAGTTGACACTGGCCTGGGAGATCTGCTTAGCTCCAGTGCTGGTCCTTCTCAGCTGTCTGTGAAATACAGGGCGTGCCAGTTGGTTTGATCTGTTAACCAACAAGAAAAACAAAGATATATGAATTAAGGGTTAAGTTAGATCCTGCTGGATCGGCTGAGGGAATCAATTTACATATATATGCTATCCCAAAGTGTATTTAAACTAAGTGACTAGGATAGATCGGCTACACCGAGACAGTATTAACCACTTAATCCAAATGTACAAAGGGATAATAAATATATGCTTTAACAGCCTAGCCGATATCGTAGGACTAACTGTGGATCGGCTAATACTTCAATTTATCTTATGAAAAGATATTGTTCTAGCTAAATGCGCTAAACCTAGATCAGTCGGCTGTCGGCTGTGGCTGACAGACTGATTCTGACTTAGGGCATTTAACTAGAGCAAGATCTTAATATAAGAGGCGGTTTTAATAAATCTAATAGTAAATATACCAAAAGAATATTAAAATGGATAAGGCCGGCTGAAACCATGGCACTGTCTCTAAGCATATACATCTAGCCGAATAGATCATAAGAATTCTAAGAACGACTTAATAGGTCAAATTGATGCAGCATTACGTATAAAAAGAACAATCAGATCTATTATAGCTGATGTAAACCCCTCAAGATGGTGAATACCATATACAACCTAGTCCAACCCCTAGATCTAGTTCTATCGGCTGTTGGTTCTTTACAGAAACAGGCCGATGTCGAGATAGATCTAGACATTGTTCTAGATTATATGCGATATATGATAACTAGCGCAGCATAAATCATTGAATCTAGAGTATCATAGCGATGGAAGCACTAAATTCGACGAGATACACTACTAATGACAAATATTTACCTTAATCGGGGATCGAACCGATGCAGCTCGAAGCCGGGTCAAGTGCTTGTCTAAAGAAAATAGGAGGCGATGCGTCGAAAGTTGTATTGATTGTGTGTGTAATATTTTGTACAGGGGTCTTGGGCCCTATTTATACCAAGAATAAAACTACCCGTGCAAGACAGTTTCTATCTAATCTACTATACATGATACGACAATATCCCGGGACATGGTCCCATGCCGCATTACAATAGGAGATCTAAACAAATTCCTAATTTACAGATACAATTGTCGTTACAGGACTCTATCCACAGAAGGCAATATCTTTTAACGCGCAATTTGGGAACCGAATCCAACTCCTTATCTCTACGTTTTCCATCGAGATTGGTCCCACTTCACCCCGGCTCAGAATCGGCTATGGGCTGTCCTAGTCCGATTTGCTCTCAGCCGACCGACTCCGTAGCCGATTCGGACTTAGCCGATTCTGCTTCCGTCTCCTCTCAGATTGCGCATCTTCTCCAATTCCGCTTCAATCTCTGCTTCAAACCTGGGAGTTAGGTTACCAAATTTGGTCATTAACACTACAACGCGGTGCTCGGGCACCCGGCTCTCACCAAATTCATGGTGATCCTGCACTACAATACCTGGTCCTCAAGGTGCCTAGGCCCACGGGCGCGTTCTCCGTCCGAGGTGATGTCACCACCTCTTACGCCTGTGAGACTGAAAGCTTATCCTGAGCGAGGCCGTCGACCTCTCGGTCCGCATGGGGGAGTTCACCTTCCTATTCACCAACGCTAACGGGAAGGCGTCGATATTGAAGAAGCCCCGAACTCGGTGCCGCACGCGTCAGGGCTCACCGCCAACCCCGCCGAGTACAAGGCCATCTCCCTTCGGACACCGACCTTTCCAAGATGGTGCAGATAGGCCCTGGCCTCGAGGAGAAATAGGAAAGTGTGCTCGTCGACTTCCTGCATACAAACATTGACATGTTTGCTTGGAAACCGACCGACATGCCAGGAGTACCCAGGGAGTTGGTCGAGCATTAGCTCCACGTCTGCCCCGACGCCAAACCAGTCAGACAGAGGCTGCGGCGATTCGCCCAGGAACGCAAGGATGAGATCAGGAAGGAGCTAACTAGGCTTTTAGATGCGAGATTTATTAAAGAAGTGTATCATCCGGAGTGGCTTGCTAATCCGGTTCTTGTAAAGAAGAAGAATGGGAAATGCAGGATGTGTGTTGATTATACCGATCTGAACAAACACTGCCCTAAAGACCCGTTCACTCTTCCCGCATCGACCAAGTCATTGACTCCACCGTGGGTTGTTCCCTCCTGTGTTTCCTGGATTGCTACTCACGCTATCACCAGATTGGCCTCAAAGCTTCCGACCAAGAAAGAACGTATTTCATCACACCGTTCGGGGCATTCTTCACTACAATGGCCTTCGGCCTTAAAAACGCCAGGCCAACTTACTAGCGAGCCGTTCAGCATTGCCTGGCAAGCCAGATCTGCCGCAATGTAGAGGCCTATGTCGACGACTTGGTGATTAAGACGTGGAACGCTGATGACCTATTGGCCGACATTGCCAAAACCTTCGGGAATCTCCGCACGTACCAATGGAAGCTTTTCCCCGAGAAGTGCGTCTTTGGCGTATCATCCGAGAAGCTCCTTGGCTTCGTTGTCTCTAACCGAGGAATTGAGGCCAACCCTGAGAAGATCTCGGCAATCCTAAACATGGGCAAGTCGTCTTGTGTCAAGGACGTCCAGAAGCTCATGGGATGTATGACATCTCTCAGGAGGTTTATCTCTCGACTCGGTGAGCGCGAAGCACCTTTCTTCGGGCTAGTTAGGAAGTACGCGAACTTCTAGTGGTCGAACGATGCCAGCCCTTCGCCGACCTCAAGTGCCTCTTGGCTACGCCGCCGGTGCTAGCCGCGCTGAACCCCGAAGAACAACTGCTCCTATACGTCACCGCGACCATGTCAGTCGTGAGCACGGTGCTGGTTGTCGAACGCCTAGAAGACGGCCGCGCCTACCTAGTGCAAAGGCCAGTTTATTATGTCTTCGAGATCCTCGGCCCATCCAAGGCTAGGTATCCTCAGGTGTAGAAGTGTTGTACACCGTCCTCATCACCACCCGAAAATTAAGGCACTACTTCCAAGCCCACAAGGTGGTGATTGTGACTGGGTACGCCCTTGGGGATATCATTCGAAATTGTGAGGCCATCGGTCGAGTGATCAAGTGGGCCATGGAAATGGGTGAGTTTTTCATTGATTACAAGCCACACTTCAGTTGTTCTTCAACGGCTCGCTCAGCATCGATGGCACCAGAGCTGGTGTGCTTTTGATTTCTTCGAAAGGCGAGCGTCTTAAGTACACCCACCAGTTGCTCTTCAAAGCATCGAATAATTCCGCTGAGTATGAAGCCTTGCTCCATGGACTTCGGATCGCCAAATCCATTGGTGTCGAGCGCCTTATGGTGTACAGCGATTCAAAGCTGGTGATCAGCCAAGTCAACAAGGACTGGACCTGTTCGAGCAAGAAGATGGACGCGTACTGCGCGGAGGTTTGGAAACTTGAGGGCAAGTTTAGTGGCCTCGAGTTCCATCATGTTCTCCGCGACGCCAACATGGCAGCCGACCAGTTGGCCAAGCTTGGATCCTCTCGGGCTGCCGTCTCGCGGGGGTCTTTGTCCAGGAATTACACAGGCCGTCAATCAAGGAGGCCCAAGCACCCGCACAGACCTCACCATCACCAGGTGACACGGTACTCGTCGTTACCATCGCCTCGGGTGACTGGCGTCAGGAGCTTGTCGATTACATCACCACCAAGGTACTACCGCCCGATAAGGTCTCAGCAGAACGCATCGTTCGACGTTGCGAACAGTACGTGGTGGTGGGCTCCGAGCTATATAAGCGCACTGCGTCTACCCAAGTGTTCCTGCTGTGCGTCCCTCGGGATTGCGGTGTCCAGATCCTTATTGAAATCCATTCGGGCATCTATGGAAATCACGTGGGTGCTCGGACGCGATCGGGAAGACGTTCCACTCGGGCTTCTATTGGTCGACTACCAACAAAGATGCCAAGGAACTAGTGCGACGCTGCACTGGGTGCCAGTTCTTTGCCAAGGAGCATCATCTCCCGGCTCAAGCTCTCCAAACGATCCCACCGTCGTGGCCATTTTGTGTGCTGGGGGCTCGACATGGTCGGCCCATTCCCAGAGGCACATCAAGGCTTCAATCGCCTTTTCGTAGCATTCGACAAATTCACAAAATGGATCGAGGTAATGCCTCTGAAGACCTGCACTGCAAAGAAAGAGGTTGACTTCATTGATGGCATCACTTACCATTTCGATGTCCCGAGGGAGATCATTACCGACCTTGACACGTAGTTTACCGGAAATGATATTTGGGAGTTCTGTGAAGACAGGTGCATCGAGGTCAAGTACGCCTCGGTGGCTCATCCCTGAGCCAACGGGCAGTGTGAGCGTTCCAACAGCATCATCTTACAGGGTCTGAAGGCTTGGATCTTTGACCCACTCCAGAAGTACGGAGGCCGATGGTTGCATCAACTCCCCGCCGTACTCTGGGGGCTTCGCAACCAGCCAAGCCAAGCAATAGGCCAGACCCTGCTCTTCTTGGTCTATGGCTCGGAAGCTGTCTTGCCAGTCGACATGCTCCATGACTCCCCGAGGATTTGCCACTATGATGAAGGCACAGCTGAACAGACGTGGGCTGAGGACATCAACAACCTGGAAGAAGCCTGGATGGCTGCAGTAATCCAGACGGACCGCTACCAGCAAGCCCTTCGTCGTTACCATGACAGGAACGTCCAAGGGAGGTCCTTCAAGGTCAGCGACCTTGTGCTCCGTAGAGTGCAGCCCTCGACAGGCATGCACAAATTGTCGGCCCCCTGGGAAGGCGACTTGATTGTCTCCGTCGTCACACACCCGGGCTCCTACAGGCTAGTTCATGAAGATGGTCGAGAGATGCCAAACTCATGGAACATCGAGCACCTGCGCCGATTCTATGCTTGAACAGCTAAGTACTTAGCCCTCAACCCCTTCAATAATGCAATTTCAATTCTCCATTGATCTTTTTGCAGGTCACCTTTTTTCTGATCCCCGGACAGCTCGGGGGCTCGGCAGCCTTCCTGGATAGCATCGGTAGCCAACCTAACCCCTTCCTCGCAAAATGTTCACTGCCAGCCCTGAACAATGCGGCCCCCGCTTGTTAGCATGGGGTTCTTTGGAAGAGGAGCTTGCCGGCTACGCTCGAGCTGCCCGGGGGCTCATTCTTTGCCCATTCCGACTGAACATAATGGCTCGACCTGACGTCCCTTGGGAAAGGGTCCAGACCCCTCCCCGAGGCTTGCTAGGGTCGAGACTAATCGTGTTTCGGTCGGGTGCCAGGAGAATGGGCAGCTGCCTCTTCGCGTACCGACCAGCTATGGAAGGGATAGTCTTGCTCGAGTTCGACCGGTAGCCCTCTGGATTCGTTATGTTGAAGGCCTAAGTCACTCAGCACAGTCTGCCACATGGCGGAAGGTTGGTTGTCCAAAAATATTTTCTTTAGACACTTCATGAATCAAAGACTGCATTCAAAAGAACTAAGGTTCTATATTGCGCCAAAGATAAAGTCTTCATTACAAAAGGGTTCAAGATCATACACGAAGTTCAGGGTTCCCTAAAGCTACAAGTCCATGTCGGAAATGATCTTCTCCACTGTCGGCTCCATGGAGGCATAAATGTCTTCAACATCGGCCTTGGCGACACCAACCGGCCATCCTTTGGTGACCGCCTCGATTTCCACACGGGGATACAACTTATGCACTACCCCAAGGATGTGCGCCGCTGCAGTCTTCACCACATCCCGGGCATAAGCCTGGAGAAGCTTCCCCCCGTCGAGAAGACGCACCATGAGTGTGTCCTCAGTGGTCTCGGCTGACGCCGATTCTAGATCGATCTTGGCAAGGAGCGCCCGAACTCCATCCACGCAATGCGCCCAGCGCGTCTCGGTCACCTCCACGTGAACCTTCAGGCCGCCGACCTATCGGTGGAGGGCCAACAATCAGCTTCCTCAAAAGGAGGTCGATCAAAGCACACGCCAAAATAGAAAATAAAGGAAAAGAAAACACGCTGATACTTATGGTTAGCCGCCTCCACGCCATTTTCGCTTCCGCCAGCCTGGTTGTGGTCTCAGTCCTGGCTGCTTCAGTTGCTGCTAGCCTTTCCTCTACCTCGGCCTTCCCCGCTTCGGCTGCCGCCAACCTCGCCTCGGCATTGTCGAGGGCAGCGACCAAGTCTTGGAGAAGACTTTCGGCATGCTTCCGCTGAGCCATGAGCTCATCGGCGTCACCTCGGGAGGATGACCCCTCGAAGCGAGGGTCGATATCCATCGACTTTATGCTCGAAGCTGCTAGTCAGTCCATTTAACAAGAATGACCAGAAATACACAGTAAAATGCCTAGACTAACCTAGTTGACACTGTGAATTTAACAGCGCACTGGCATGGTTTCTTCCTCGCGGGTTCCAACGTTTCCACCCCCGGCACCCTGCGTGAGCTCAACCCTTCCTCAGGGTTGAGCTCAGCATTCGTTTCCCCTTTGGATCAGTTGTCACGACGGGGAGACAGATCTCCACAATATCCAACCTTGGCGGAAGGACGCGGGCACCCACATCCTACCATGGCGTTAGCACCTGGCAGGTGAGGCTTTGGTAGAAAAAACAAGAGAAGACAAGAACAGAGCCTGTGATATTACCGGCTGTTGCTGATCGCTGCTGGTCTCGCTCTAGTTTTCACTTGTACTCACTGAAGAACTCTGTGAGGGCTTCATGAGTCACAGTTGGGTTAAGTGGTAGAAAGCCAAGGAGCGGGCGTGAGAGCTTGGATGCGAAAGTTTTTGGAATTTTTTTGCAAAGTAAAGGCGAAGGAGGGCGAGGTGGCAGATATTTAAATGGAACAATGATAGGCCTGGCAGCACCCTCTTCGGATAACACGCGGCGCTGTTATCGGTGCACGCGGAGCGTTCGAGGAGCCTCGGCCTATCCATCTCCCTGGCGGCCATGTCATCCTGTTGGTGGATTAGAGCCGTCGGTCACATGGAGTGACTAACAGCAACCGCTTGCTCTCCATCGCGCGCTCCAGAGAAACCGCAACCAAGTCCATCACTCTGCCAGAGTGACGAATCTTGACCGTTGGATCCGCAAGCCATTGAGGGAAGTGGGGATCCTAAGGAATGACCTGCTGTTGCGTGTTTCCAACCTTGACGGCCTTGATGGGACGCGATTGGCGCCCTATTCAAACTGATAGGAGGCCATGTGCACATCGCACACCCTAGAGTCAGGCAACCGTCCGACGACCAACTTCCCGGGATCAATGGCCTTGTTGAGTTTGCCGAGCTCGTTGACTGCCATCAGCCTCCGGGCTATGGCCTTACCGACTCAGTCGTTGGCCTCTGGGCTATGACTAACTCGGCTTCGGGACTACCACAGGCCTCCGGGCAGTAGTCCTTATGACCTCGGAAACCACCAACAGCCTCTAGACAGTGGGTTTGCTGAGCTCCCTAACCGTCATCAGCCTATGGGCTATGACCTCGTCGAAGCGACCGCCTACCTCCGAGCTACGACGGGTCGACTTCGTCGACCACCATCGGTCTCCAGATGGTGATTTAGTTCGAAGATGAAAAATAGTACATCTGGCTTGACCCTAGGCCCGGATGTCCCATCCAATCCCAGGCTCGGGGGCTACACCTGACAGGTGCACCTAGGCGGTGCACTTGCTGAAGCATGATCAAGAGGCTTTGAGAATTTGTTGGAGTCTGCGACCTGGAAGAATTCATACCTTAAGGTCGAACATTCGACCTTAGGCTCAGGGGCTACACCTTTAGGCCCAATCGAAATGCTTTGGGGACCGGTTGAACACGGCGACCAGGAAGAACTTGGACCCTAAGGATTGATGCCTCATTCACCCTTAGGCTCGGGGGCTACTATGGAGGGTGTTACCCCGGGGTGGCTCACAGAGCGTAGACAAGGTCAGGTGAAGTCGCACCAGGGGTCCACGGGACGGGGTCGGTAGTCCGACCTCCTCTTGGGGTCGGCCACCCCGACCTCCTCCCGGATCCGACTTTGGTGTTCCTTCTTGACTTCAACTCATTGGCACGACCTTAGATCTCCTGGGGAAGGAAAGCTTGCTTTGCAAGGCTCACACAGGAGGCAAGGAGGGGACAACCCGGAAGAAGATGATGTCGCCCGACAAGGCTGCACAGATAGTACCTGCGGAGGACGGATCCCAAGGCAGGATAATGCACAAGATGCCCACAGCGCGCAGGACCCGGAGGGATCTCTATGTACTTTTCATATATTATTTGTGCTTACTTTTTAGTTTTTAGTTTTAGCTTTCTTGGTCCCCAAGTCCACTTGTAACTGCGCCCCTTGAGATATAAAAGGGAGGGCATGGTGAACGGGCAGGGGGATCGACTTTTGGATCGCGCACTGAGAACTCTTCTCCAAACCCTAGCCTTCGGAGCTAGATCCAATCTCTAGAATACCTAAGAACTCTCTCCATTGTAATCCTTGTTCATGCACCACCCGAACAAAGATCACTAGACGTAGGCCTATTATCCTCCGGGAGGGCTGAACCAATATATAACTCTCTTGTCTTTTGGCTCGTTTGATTCCCGAGTCGACCATCCGATCCATCGGCGAGACACCCTGACCACTCTCTTTTACCTCCTTGGGTAGCCCCTTTGGAGAACTACAGACCATCCCATCGACATGAAATATAAATTAAGAACATATATATAAAGTTTATATACATGAATTAGCAAAAATGTATGGAACAAAAATGGGTACAAAATAAATTGAGCTCGTAGTTTCATCGTTAATTCAAAACTCTACAAAGTTTATCAAAACAAATGAGAAAAAAATGTTATTCGAGAAAAATTATGAAAAAACTTGGAAAAATCATTACAATGAAATATAAATTAAGAATATATATGTATATATATATGAAGTTTATAAACATGAATTAGCAATATTATGGAACGAAAATGGATACAAAATAAATTGAGCTTGTATTTTCCATCGTTACTTCAAAACACTACAAGGTTTATCAAAACAAATGAGAAAAAATGTGATTCAAGAAAAATTATGAAAAAACTTGGAAAAATCATTACAATGAAATATAAATTAAGAATATATATGAAGTTTGTAAACGTGAATTGCAAAAATGTATGGAACAAAAATGGGTACAAAGTAAATTGAGCTCGTATTTTCCTACAAAATGTTAATTGAAGTGATCACGCCATTAAGCTAGGGAAAAAACAACAAAGAAAGATCTATATGGTTTTCAAATAAACAAACCAAATTTATTTAATTATAAGGTGATTCATTCATTTTATTTGGTTTGATTAACTAAACCTAATGCAACTGAATGCCAACTGAACGCCTGAAGTTTGCAGGGGACTTTGATTAATTTTGTCTTGCATATTACATACGTGATTACACAAGGATGAAGGATTGTCTTGTGATATGGCAGATTGATTTTCCTATCATGCAGAATATTATTTATATTCAGATTGATTATTGGATTATATGCATTAGAGATTATACAGTAGATGCATCATGATGTATTCAAGTGGCAATCGGGCATGATGTCAACAAGGTGTTACTGACGCTTACCCCCTTACCTCCTAGTACTCCTATTTCACAAGCAGATGGGATGAGCAAATCGGAGCGCAGCACAGTTCCTGTAATGGCGGCAGTTCCTAGAGCGGCTGGCCGGAGAATAGTGGCTGGTGCTAGTGTGGACAGATGAGATCGCTACGTCCTGCCTCGCACGCTAATCACGGCGGCTATCTCGTGTATCTTATTTGGAATTCCAAGTGTATCCCGTTGCTACTACAAGAAGGGTAGATAGGATAAAGAAGGGTAGATAAGATAAAGAGTACTAGCAGGTAAACATATCAGTGAAATATATCTGTGATCTACTGGAAAGTAACTAGCATTTAAACCTTGAGGTCTGAAGGTTGAACCATGACGTGCTCATTTTTTGTTTTTTTGCTGGCTTTTTTTCCTCATTTTCTGTTGGCTCTTTTTTCTCGTTTTTTTGTTTTTCCCCAATTTTTTGTTTTTGCTAGCTCTTTTTTTCTCATTTTTGTTTTTTTGCTGGCTCTTTTTTCCTTTTTATTTTTTCCTCTTATTTTTAATTTTTTCCTCGTATTTTTGTGTGCCTCCTTTTTTCCTTTTCTTGTTTTTTCCTCGTTGTTTTGCTCGCTCTTTTTCCCTCTTTTTTGTTTTTTTCTCGTTTGTTTCTAAACCTTGTAACATCATTCTTTTCCTTATTTTTTTGTTTTTTCTCTTTTTTCTTTTTTATTTTTTCCTTGTTTTTTTTTTTCGTCGTTGTTTGGTGTGCCTCCTTTTTTTGTTTTTCCTCATTTTTAATGGCTCTTTTCCCTTTTTTTTTTTTTTCCTCGTTTTTCTAAACCTTGTAACATTTTTTACTCAGAACCTTTGATATTGTAACGATGCAAATTTTAGTTGCTATATGTACTATATGTTTGCAACGCAAATGACTGTTACAAACAACGAAATATATTCATTGCAACATAGATGAGCTATCACAACCATCACTTAAAGAGTTGCAATATCATCTTAGTATTGCAACGCCAATAAAACTACCCGCAACGCAAGTCCTTATTGTTTGTTTTTTTTGCTCTTTTTCCTCTTTTTTGTTTTTTCCTCGTTTTTTATCTTTTTTCCTTTTTTATTTTTTTCCTCCTTTTCTTGTGGTTTTTCCTTGTTTTTTTGGTGTGCCTCCTTTTTTCTCTTTTTTTTTGTTTTTTCCTCTTTTTTGCTGGCTCTTTTTCCCTCATTTTTTTGTTTTTTCCTTGCTTTTTTATAAACCTTGTAACATTTTTTTTATTTTTTACTGAGAACCTTCGATATTGCAACGATGCAAATTTTAGTTGCTATATGTACTACTTTTTTGTAATGCAAGTGATTATTACAAACAATGAAATATATTCATTGCAACATAGACGAGCTATCGCAACCATCAATTAAAGAGTTGCAATATCATCTTAGTATTGCAACGCCAATAAAACTACCCGCAACGCAAGTCAATTCGTGGCAATAGTGACCATTTATTGCAACCGTTCTACAATTGGTTGTGATATCACTTGCTTTTCACAACGATATCCATACTTTTGGCCATGAAGCAATTTGCGTGGAAAAAACACCATCTACCGCAACCAAAATTACAAATGATTGCAATAACACCCCCTATTGCAACCATTTCTTTTCGTTGTGACAAAAAAACGTGGCATAAGGATCATCATTTAGTAGGGTTGATTGACTCGCCTATTTTATCAAGCCCGAAACGAGTTTGAATCGCTGTGGACAGTGATGACGAACTTGATGAGGAGGCACTTTGCTTCGATCTCCCCATTCTTGGTGACCCAAGCCATGTTGTCAGTGCTCCTCTTGATGTTCTCGCCCGATTGCTTCAGCCACCGCCGCCGATCCTCTTGATGTTCTTGCTTTGGTTGCAACCAAAGTCGAGAAGGAAATCATGGTGGATTCCAGCACAGTGGCTGTTGAAAACAGCCCCGTTCGAGCTGTCAAGGGTACCAGGGATGATCGAGCTCATTCCAAGTTATTCATATTGACACCTTCACCCGAGCTTATGCAAGATATCCTTGATAGTTTTAGTAAATGCTGCGCTGAGAGTGGACATTGGTTGATGGGTTTACCCAACTTTGGCAAAATTGAAGGGAGTAGCCATCATGGCTCCAACCTCTATCTGGACGACTTGAAATATCGTGGCTCGCTCGACCAGATTGGTAACAAGTTTAGCACAGCTCTCATTCCCCCCGAACTAGAGAAAAAGTTCGTCAAGGAGAATGATCTTATTTCTTCTTGGATTACGCTTCACACCGCTGCTGCTAAGGTGCGCCGTGTGTACTTTCCCTTTCTTACCACCCGAGGTACCCCCACGCATTTCTTGCTATTTTGATTCACCTTTGTGTGTCGCCCATTTGTTTTAGACTACGAGTCTTGCCTGTCTGCAACGCGGTGTTGCTGTAAAAGCTTTGAAGGATATATGTGCTAGATGGAAAAAATCTCTCGATCGAATCGCCAAGCTTGAAAATGATTGGAGCATTCTCAGTCGAGAACTTGACAAAGTCACCAATGAGAAGAAAGCTGCAGCACACGTTGTTAAACGCCAGCACCACGAGAAAAGGGGCGCTTTTTGATGAGAACCAAGCACTTCGTGATGAAAAGAAAAAAGTTACTTGCGCGCCAAAAAGAGCTCGAGCAATCTGTGCTCGACCATCAAGAAGTTTCTCGCGAACGTGCTAACTCAGAAGATAAGCTCAAGGAAAAAATTGCTGAGCTCGAGAGGAGGAATGAGCAGCTCGATCTTGCTCATCAGGAACAAGAGGAAAAAACCTTGCACGCTGTACGTGAGCTCGAACACAGGTGACAATGTTTTCTGAGAGGCTGCAAAGTTATGGACAGTGCACTTTGCCATCTTTGGACTGAAGCAGACCCTCTCATCGAAGATAGTAGCCTGTCCACTCTCGTTGATATTAATGGAGCTTCTGCAGGGTTGTCGAGTGGTATTGCTCAAATTGCTTCGAGATGCTCTCGCGTCTCTGTTGAGGCCTTGTGTGTTGCCCTCTATTTGACTGGTTGTGTGCACTTGAACTCTTTGAAGTCGTCAATCTCCGCCCTACTATCCAACGAGGCCAACTTCTCTCGATTCCACGAAGTTGTTCGGCCCGCCACCAATGCGCTTCGAGTTCTTTACTGGAAGAATAGTGGTTATGAAGATACCCTCTCTTCTCTGAAGGCCTCGCTCATCGACCCGCATTCTTGAGCTCCCCATGCCGCTTCGAGCCATCGAGAGTTGACGACAGTACCTCGAACTTTGGCTCGCAGGTGTGATTAGGTCGCCGATGAAAGTGGCAAACAATTATTATTGTTGTTCAAGCCTATTTTGGTTGGAGACTACTACTGTAAAGTTGGTTTTAATATTCAATGTGTAATTTGTCCTCTTTATGTTTATGCCTGCTTCGTTTCCTGGGCGATGCAGGTTGGGTTGCATCGAAAACGTGTGATTCGATGTGTCGGTTATCGCTCGACTTCAAACGTGAAGCACATAACCTTTCAAGCACCTGAGAAGTTGCCTTCATCGCTGGCGTATACTTCTGATGATGAGGATAATGAAGTACACTATGATGACGCTTGTGTTCTTTCTTTTAAGTTTTTCAATTGGCGGAGACATCATTGGGGCGGTAGTTTGCGCGATTTTGTACCCGAGTTTAGAAATCGTCACTCGAGCAATGCTTTGAGCAGTTTAAATTTTTGGCACTCTTTTCAACCTTCTGAGCACCAACTTAGAATATGGAGAAGGCGCTATTGTATAATGCCCTTTATGGGAACACCTTCTCCTTTGAGAGTGTTGCTTCCTTCTTCTCTTCCTCCTGAATAAAAACTAATGCCGCTACCAAGTGTAACATTGTAATGTCTGCAATAAAAACTTAATTTTCTTGATCATTTTGACTTTGTCATCGAATCATTTGTTTGGTTTTAGCTTTCGAGCTAAAGGTTTTTGAGTGAAGGAAAAATAGCTTAGAAATTACCCTCCCTTATATTTCAATTGATGGGGTCAACACCATTTTCGTCATCGCAAGTGATCTTTAGCTTTTGAGCTCAGAATAGGATTTGATGTTTTTGAGCTCACTATGGGCTGTTTTTAAGCTAAGGCAAATAATGCTTGAAAATCACCGTCCTCCTCGTATTTTGAAGGAGTGACGAGCTATTTGCCTTGTCACGAGCTACTTGTAGTTTTTGAGCTCGGGATAGGATTCACATTTTCGAGCTTGCTATGGGCTGTTTTCGAGCTAAGGCAAACAATGCTCAAAAACCGCCATCCTTCTCGCATTTCGAAGGAGTAACAAGGTCGAAGCTATTTGCCTTGTCGCGAGCAACTTGTAGTTTTTGAGGTCGGAATAGGATTGATGTTTTCGAGCTCGCTATGGGCTGTTTTCGAGCTAAGGAAAATGATCCTTGAAAACCGCCATCCTCCTCGCGTTTCGAAGGAGTGACAAGGTTGGAGCTATTTGCCTTGTCGCGAGCAACTTGTAGTTTTTGAGCTCAAAATAGGATTGACGTTTTCGAGGTTGCTATGGGCTGTTTTCGAGCTAAGGCAAACAATGCTCAAAAACCGTCGTCCTCCTTGTATTTCGAAGGAGTGAGAAGGTCGGAATTATTTGCCTTGTCAGGAGCAACTTGTAGATTTCAAACTCGAAATAGGATTGACGTTTTTGAGCTCGCTATGGGGCTCGATATTTTTTCTATCATGATTTTTCCTTTGAGCTGTGCGGAGTGTTCTTCGATCATGTTGATCGGATTACAGTTTTTTCCTTCGAGCTGTGCGGAGTGTTTTCTTCAATCATGTTGACCGGATATAGTTTTTCCTCCAAGCTGTGTGGAGTGTTTTCCTCGATCATGTATATCGGATATAGTTTTTCCTCCGAGCTGTGCAGAGTGTTTTTTTTATCATGTTGATCGGGATATAGTTGTCATTCACATGCACAAGGACACCAGTTTTTTATGCAGGTTTGGGCCTCCATGTATGGATAATAACCCTACGTCCTGTTTATATATATATTTACATGGGAAAAAGCATTTTACAAGCCGAGAAGTTTTTTACACATAATACTTTTTTAGGGGTAGAGCATTCCAAGTATGTTTTAGCTTTTCCCCATCTAGAAATGCCAATTTGTAGGCACCTTTTTCCATCTTTTTCTTCATGATGAAAGGTCCTTCCCATTTCGACTCTAATTTCCCACGACAACTTCATTCAAGGTCTTTTTGAGTATCAAATCACGTTCTTCTATTTTCCTTGGACTTCCTCTTTTGTTGTAGTAGTTTTGTGCACCCTAGGTGTAAGTCGCCATTTTCTCCAATGCTTCGACCCTTATCTAATCCATCAGCTCTAAAGTAATTTGCCTTCCTTCATCATCCTTTTGATTGAATATCATTCGGGGTGAAGCTACCCCAACTTCACCTGGTGTCGTTGCTTCATCCCAGTATACCAATCTAAATGGTGTCATTCCTATAGCTCGAACCACTGTTGTTCTTAAAGCCCAAAGCACGGATAGTAAATCTTCTGGCCGTTTTTCCTTGGCTGATCCTTCCAGCCTCTTTTTTATGGCCTCCATGACTTTGCCATTTGCTCTTTCCACCGCTCCATTTGTTTGGGGGTGGCCTATTGAGGCAAAGTTGATTTGTAAGTTGAGCCCTTGGCACATGTCTTTGAACTTGCCTGACTCAAATTGCTTTCCGTTGTCACACACTATTTCCTTAGGAATACCAAATTGACATATGATGTTTTTCCATACAAACTTTTGCATTGCTACTGAGGTGATTCTTGCCACTGCTTCTTCCTCAATCCACCTCAAAAAGTATTCAATTGCCACTATGACAAAACACAAATCCCTTTTTTCCCTTGGCAAAGGACCTACTATGTCTTTTTCCCACCTGTAAAATGGCCACACTAGTGGGATTGGTTGCAACTCTTTGGGAGGTGCTTTTGATGTTGGCCCAAACTTTTGACATGCCTTGCATGTCTTTATGTATTTTTTTGTGTCCTTCATGATTGTTCGCCAGTATATGTCTTGCCTTATCACTTTTGATGCCACTGACCGTGGTGCTTGATGTGCACCACAAACTCCTTCATGTATTTCCACTATCATTTTCATTCCTTCTTCCTTCGTGATGCAATTCAGAAATGGCCGGCTACCAACTTTGAATTCATCTTGATTATCAATTGCCGAGCCCCTAGTGCTTTTGCTTTCCTCATGGCTAGCAAAACACCCTCGTACACGGCCATATTTTTTGTTGATGGAAAAGTCAATTGAGCCGAGTACTTCAATATTTGCTTCATTGGTGTTTTGACAACTGCCGCAGCCCCTGCTCCTGTGGCGTTGCATGCTCCATTAGAGAGTACTACCCATGGTTTCTCATCTTTCTATTTTTTTCTTTAACTCTGTTGGAGTCCATTCTGCCACAAAGTCTGCTAGCACTTGTGACTTTAGGGCTGTTCTTGAGGTGTATTTAAAGTCGAATGGTAAAAGTTCCATGGCCCATTTTGCTATTCTTCCTGCCACCTCCTTGTTTGTCAATACTTCTCCTATTGGATATGTTGACGGGATTGTTATGTCATCAGACAAGAAGTAATACCTCAACTTTCTTGATGCCACTATAACTGCATGCATCAGCTTCTCTACCTCAGAGTATCTTGTTTTCGGTCTTTGCAATGCTTCCAATACAAAATACATTGGCATTTGCTTGTTCTCTTTTTCCTATACCAGAACTGCGCTTACCGTTATTGGTGTTGCTGCCACATACATGTGCAATGGTTGATCTTTTTGCGGGCTCATTAGAGTTGGCATGTCTTGTAGGCACTTCTTTAAATCATCAAAATCTTGTTGGCATTTAGTCGTCCACTCGAAGGTATTTGCCCCTCTTAAAGTTTTGAAGAATGGCAAACCTTTTTGGGCTGATTTTGAGAGAAATATGCTCAAAGACACCATGCAACTTGTCAACCTTTGCATTTCCTTAGTATTCTTTTCTGGTTCCATTTGGTGAATGGCCGCAATTTTGTTTGGGTTCGCTTCTTTCCTCTTTTTGACACGAGGAATCCTAACAACTTTCTTGCTTTAACACCAAAAACACACTTTTCCGGGTTCAGCTTAACTGAGTACTTCATAAGATTCCCAACTTGTAAATCATTTCCATGTGTAAATGCTTGTTTGCTTTTCACCACTATGTCATCTACATAAGCCTCCACATTCCGGCCTAGTTGTTTTGCCAATACTTGGCATATTAACCTTGCAAAAGTTGCTCCCGCATTTTTCAAGCCGAAAGGCATTCTGATAAAGCAGTATATTCCGAATGGTGTTATGAATTATGTTTTATCCTCATCTTATTTTATCATAAAGACTTGATGGTATCCTGAATATGCATCTAGAAAACTCATCAGTTCAAACCTAGTTGTTGCATCTACTAACTAGTCTATTCTTGGGAGGGGAAATTATCCTTTGGGCATGCCTTATTAAGATCTGTGAATTCTATTCACATTCTCCATTTTCCATTTGCCTTCTTTACCAACATTAGGGTTTACCAACCATTCCGGGTGCATAACTTCGCTTATGACTTTTGCCTTTACAACTTTTCAAGCTCGACCTTTGCAACTTGTTGCCTGTCAATTGGCATCCTTCTTAACTTTTGCTTCTTGGGTTTATATTCTCGCTTGATTGCCAATTTGTGTTCGATGAGGCTTCTACTGACTCCCTGGAGTTCTTCAAGTGGCCAGGCAAAAACATCCATATTTGCTTTTACCACTTTTAGTATTTCTTCTTTGGCATGCTTCTCTAAGTTCTCACCGAGCATAATGTATTTTTCTGGTTTGCTATTATCTAATACCACTTTCCTTGTTTTCCCTTCTATAATTCGTTTTTGGTCTTTTGTATAATCTCCGTGCTTTTGCTCGACACATGTACCCCCTTCATGTTTGGTGTTCCTTGGAGTTCGAACTTCTTGTTGTCAACTAACCACCTCAAACTTTGATGACTCCTCTTGGTCCTGGAAGTTTCATGCATATGTAATTGTGGTGTATGATTGCTTCAAAAATGTTAATAGCCAATCTCCCTAGTATAGCATTGTATTGGTATGGCATGTTGACCACATCAAAACAATTTCCTCTTTCCTTTTGTTATCGTCTTTGCCAAATACCACTTGCAAAGATATTTTTTGATAGAATGTACTTGCTGTCCACCAATGCCTTGCAGAGGTAGTCCTGCATTTGTCAATATATCTTCTGGTATTTACATTTTCTTAAATGCATCATAAAAAAGCACATCTGCTTGTGAGGGGTATCACCCTAGGGTTGCCCACGGAGTGGAGTTAAGGTCAGCTGAAGTCGGACTGGTAGTCCTCAGGAGGAGTTCAGTTGCCCGACCTCTTCCTAGGGTCGGAAGCCCTGACCCCCTAACTGTCCCGCATCTATGATCTACCCCTACTATGGCTCCTCAGCCCGACCTTCGATCTCCTCGGGTTAGGAGGCTTGCATCGTAAGGATCACAGAAAAGATAAGGAGGGGACAACACGACAGAAGAAGACGTCACCCGACAAGACAGCACAGAAGGTACCTGCGGAGAGCGGATCCCAAGGCAAGGTAGAGCGCGTAATACCCACGGAGCGTAGGACCCGGTGGGATCTCTATGTACTTTTCAGATGTTGTTTGTACTTGCTTTTTAACTTTTAGTCTTAACTTTCTTGGCCACCGAATCCGCTTGTAACTGCCCCCCTTGACCTATAAAAGGAAGGGCAGGACCGCGGGGGAGGGGGATCGATTCTAGGGGAGCTAGGTCTAATATCTAGAATCCCAAGAACTCACATCCCTTGTACTCTGTTTCATACACCACACCAACGAAGAACACAGGACGTAGGCTTGTTATCCTCTGGGAGGGCCGAACCTTTCTAAAAATCTCTCTGGCTCATGTTCTTTCTTTAGTCAACCAGTGCGGCCTTTCGATAGACGTTCTTGACCACTCTTTCACCTCCTTGGGTAGCCCCCCGGACGACTGCCGACCCATCCGTTGATAGTTGGCGCGCCAGGTAGGGGTTCGTCTTCATCGATCCTAGTGGTGCGATGGCAGTTTTCTTCTCCACCGACTTCGTGGCGGGAAGGAGATGCCAAACTCATGGAACGGGGAGCGCTTGCACTGTTTCAACTCTCCCGTAGATAAATATTCTAAACTCAACTCTTTCTTTAAAGCATTTATGTTTTGCAGGAACCGTGTCTTTAGTTTTTTTCTCGTTCTCCGTTTAGTCTTCCTCCTGAACCCCAAGGTAGCCCACACACACTCAATAACTTCTTCGCTACGCCTATGGTCAGCCCTGAGCTACGCATCCCGGATCGGCTATGGTGGGGGTTCCCGGAAGGGAGTCTATTGAGTACGCTCCAGCTACTCGGTGGATCGGCAACCTCCCCAAGGATTCATGCATAATCTATCCACCTAAACGCGACAGTCCCCCTCGACGCTCTGCAATGAAAGGGGACGCTCCCTGTCGAGGCAGTCTAAGGCCGAGATTGTTTGTGGATTAGCATGACACTTTGCATAAGAGCTCGGGAGGCTCTGCCGTCTACCTCTTAATCTCTCTGCTAGCCTATTCACTGCGTAAACGGCTAAGTTTTCTAAGCTTGACTTGGGAATCCCCCGGACCCGATCTGTTGAGGCCCCAACCTTCTCGGACGCGATGGTCAGACATGCAGCGAATAGAATTTAAAATTACAAGCTTTCTTCACAAAGCTAATTTTGATCTCCTACCATGAGAAGAAGTTAAGAAGCTGTTTCATAACAAATGTTAAAGTTACAACTTCACAATTCGTGGAATGATACTAACTCCTCTTGTCTACTGTATCCTAGGTACTTGGTTACGTCATCAAAACTGCATCTTAGATACAAGTTTTTCGGCCGTCGGCTCAACGTCGGCGTAGATGCTTTGGACGTCGGCCTCCGAAACGCTGGCCAGCCAGCCATCGGCAACCACCTTGATCTTGGTGCAAGGATACCATTTGTGCACTATGCCAAGGACGTGTGTGATCGCCGACTTCATCGCTAACCGGATGAAGTCTCGGAGGTGCTTCGGTCCTTCAAGAAGCCGCTCAATGAAGGCGTCCTCAGACTTGTCAGCAGGCGCCACCTCGGTGTCGGCCTCGGCAAGGAGAGCCCGGGATGCCTCCTGGTACTTTTCCCATCGGGCGTTGGCTACCTCGGACCATGCCTCGAGGTTTCGAATATGCCTTAAAATCCTCGACAAGTGACCTAAATGGGAGAAAGTCAGTCAGCACTGGCAATGAGGGAGAGTTGAAGAGTATAAGATATCGGTCGGTACTGACACTTACTCTCAGCATCCTCCTTTGCCCTCTTCGCCGATTCCAGTGTAGCCTTGACCTCAGCTTTGACTGCAACTTCAGTGGTCAGCTTCTCCTCGACCTCAGCTTTTTCCACCTTAGATGCCGCTAACCTGGCCCTGGCCTCTTTGAGCGCAGCATTCGAGATCTCGAGAAGCTTCTCGCCCTCCCGCTGCACCACCGCCTTGTTGGCCCGTAGCTCGGCATCCACGGCAGCCACCTCAAATCTCTCGCCCCTGCGCAACACAAAGTTGTTACTCTGCGAGCTTGGAAGAATCCTCAAAAGTGGGGTCGGAAGACTTACGCCGGGAGGACGCGTCCAGCTTCGCCTCCAATTCTTGGATTTTGGCCTCCGATGACGGCGACGAGCGAATGACCTCCTGCGGGTTCAAGACCGAATATGAAATAAAAGAAAGGGGAGATGGTGGTCGGGCAAGCAAAGAAGCAAAGATTTGGATAAGGAATTCGGGGACCTGCCAGGAAAAGGTCGTGCAGGCGGAAAAGAGTTTGAGCGAACTCTTTTGCCCTTTCCGCCCCACCACCAAGGACTGGTTCAGTCCTTGGCCCGTCGTTCGAGGCAGTGTGATCGACTCCGCCCTCAATGGTGCCCGCCTCCATGCTGCTCCCTATAGGTGGGGCTTGCCCCTTGGTCACCAAATCCGCCAGCACCTCGTGCGTTCCACGAGAAGAGGCAAAGGGAGATGAAGTTGGGGGGATCTTTTCCTAGTAAATTCCCACTATTTCTTCCACTTCCAACTCCCCTAGACTCTCCTCGAGGCTCACCTACATCTCATCCCTGGCTGTCGCTACTGGCTTTGAAACCGCCTCGGTCGTTTCCTCCGTCCTCATGGCAACGACAGTCTCCTCCTCGGCACTAGCCTCCGACCTCTCCTTGGGCTGGTCGGCTTCCGAAGGGGCGATCACGGGCTCCATGATCGCCAGGGACAGGTTGGGTCCTCCCCCTCCCTTGGGGGAGGTCGGCTTCACCGTCCCCTATGGCTCTTCGGGGTGAAAGTCGGTCTCCTCCACAACCTTGTATGGGCTCAAGGTCAAAAGAAGGAAGAGAAAAGGGGAAAAAGAGAAATGGAAGAGGCAGGACAAGGTCGATGCAAACCTGGTCAAGGTCCCGAACCCGAAGTCGATGAGCCTCGGCACCTTCTTGGGGGGCGCCTACGATTCTGGCTTTTGGGGCCCGTTGGAGCTTGATGACGGGGTCGCAGGCTACACCTTGGTTCCTTCTGATTCCTCCTCGCCGAGGTGATCATGAGCTTGTGCTTGATGCCAGGGAGCTTTAAACTCCTCGGCGCTGCCCTCTGAACCTCCAGCTTCTGCTTGGGAATCTCGGGCTCTTTCCCCCTTAGCCTCTTGTGCGTCATGAGGGAGCCAAGCATGCGGCCTCTCCTGCTTAGCCCCCGCCTCCTCCTGGATTGGCTGCAGCAACACGAAGACTTCCAGCCCCTGTCAAGTGTCAGCACCTGGCAGGTGAGGTGTCGAAATACACAAAAAAGAAAAATTTAGGGCAAAGAGAGTGGTCGAGGTTACCTCCGGCCGCGGGTGAAGGAGGTTGAAGGTCCTCAGGCCCCCCTTGCTGAAGTCGGTCGCGCTGGAGAAGAAAGTCCCCAGCCTCTGGCCCATGCGCTTGAGGGCCGCCTTTTCCTCTCAAGCCGGGTCCTGCCTGCCTGAGTACTCGTAGGACGCCTTCACCCTATCCTTGCATGGGGTGTAGTCCTGAGAGGGTGAGGTTTCGGGCCACCCAAGCTCCGGTCAGGCCCTGTTTTCAGAGGACCTCGATCTTGGCCACCAACTCCTTCACTTGATCGAGCTCAGCGTTGAGGCATTGAACTAACTAGGGGGCCGCGAGGATTGACTCCCGGTATATCTCGGGGAGAGCACCGGTTCATGGTTCTGTCACGTCCCGATTTTTGATCGGGATTAAAAATCGTTTAATAATGCATTTTTCAGAAATTATTAAAAAGAAAAGTAAATTATTCAAGTAAAGTAAATAAGGAAATAAAATTTTCCTTTAAAAATCATGGCTGGAAATATTTTTTCAATATTCTCCATGCCCTAAAGTACTCTCTAAAATTTTTCGTGAAATTTTGGAGCTCCAGAAATAATTTTAATAATACAAAGAACATTTAAGTAATTATTTAAATAAATTAATTAATTAGTAAATAATCTGGTTCAATTTTTATTAAATACTTTTAGTGTTCATCTAATTTCAGGATTTTTCTTGGAATTATTTGAGCATTGGAAGTATAGATTAAAATTCAATGAATTTTGGAAGGAAAAGTCTGCTTTGCCTCCCTCTGCTACAGTGTCGTCTTCCTCCTCTAGCTGCCTGTGTACTGTTCATCCGAACAGCCATCTCTTTTCTCCCTTCGCAAATCCCGTCGAATCACTTGCTCAAATCCAAAATTAATTAAGGGAAATTAATCCTCACCTCTTCCTCTTCAATTCCCCCATCAATCCCCATTCAATCCCGCATCAATTCGTGGTTTATTTTGATCTTCAACGCCGAGCTTCACCATGGCCGGCCGTTCCCGCCTCTCCCGGCAACGTTCCTCCACATTTAACTGCGTCATAACGTGTTCCCGGCTTTACTCCTCCGTTTCCCCCATTTTCCTCCTTCCTCCGCTCATCATGTGTGCCGAAACGGCCAACTTAAAGACCATCAATTGCAACCGCCATTATTGTCGCGACACGACGGTTTTCGTCCGTTCCCCTCTCCTCCCGGCCATGCCCGAGCGCCCTTGCCGGCTATAAAGATTCTCCACACTCCGGAACACGCTCTCTACTCATTTCCCCTCGCATTCACCCATTCCCGAGCTCCCGCACCGTGCGCCGCCCAAATTCCGTCGCCGAGCTCGCTGTTTCCGGCCGTTCCTGCTACACCGTCACTCTTCCCACCGAGCCACCACCATCTCCACCTTCGCAATTCTCGGAACACCTTCCCGTTGTGTTTTCCCTAATTCCTAGCCGCCGCTTTCACTCACCGCTGTCATCCCCATCATTTCCGGCCGTCGGTGAGCTCCATTTCTCTCTCCCCTTCCTTTTCTTTGCTTAGCTCGTTCGGTACCTTTCGTGTTAGCCTCGGTCGCGTTACGGCAAGCTCGTGTGCTGTTCCCGCCGGCTGCCGATGCCCCTTGGCCCGTCGCCGTTCGTTCTCGCCGCCGGCGTCAAGCCGCGCTAGCCTCTCCGTTCCGCCCAGGTGTGCCCTCCTCTCGGCCGCGGTGCGGCTGCGTCGGCCGCGCCCTCTCCCGCCCGCCATGCCGTGCATGCCGCGCGTGCCGTCGTGCGCCGCCGGGAGGCGCGCCTCTCCGCCGTGCCGCCCGCGTCGCCGGCGTCCGCGCCGCCATTCATCGCCTCGGCTCGGCACTGTCACCGGGTACGCCGCGCCACCGCGGCGGCCGTGCGCGCCGCCGACCCTGTCTTTGCCGCCCCGCCGCGAGCCGCCGCGCCACCTTGGCCGCCGATTGGCCACCCCGAGCCACCCCTTGTAGCCTCCATTTTTCCCTGTGCCTATCTGAGCCGCCCTATCCGGTGTCGCCGCGTGGCGCACCGTTTTCCAAAGCCGGTGGACTTGGTCCACCGTGTACCCGCCCTCCTGTGATGCTGTCGCGTGGGCCCCGCCTTGGTGGACTCGGTTCGTGGTAGACCAAGCCGTTTTTCCCCATGCGACCCATTTATTCACTCTCCCCGAAAAACAAAGTCTATTTTGGCTCCCTCGTTTCCCTCTCACTCCTTTTCCCCCCTTGGGCCGCAGGCCCATAGGTTTTCTCCATCGCCAAAGTCCATTTTCTCTCCTTGGCCTAGTCTGAGAAGTCCAGTTCACCTCCTCCTTTCCGCCCGTATTCTTACCTCTTTGGACTTGGTCCTCGCAGGGCATTGTTTTGTGTCGCGACTCTTGGGGCCCGTGTGTCGGCACCGGCCTTTTGCGGATGTCGGCGGATACCTATTCCTTGAGAAATCAATTAATAATTGTGCAATAAATCGAATTAATTCCCAGAATTCATTTCAATGGCCCAAAACTTCTAAAAATCATATCTAATCCATACGAACTCCAAATTGGGCCATCCAAGTTGCAAAATTCATCTAAAATTGAGCTCTACATGTTTTTTACTTTCCATGTACTGTTTATTTGGTTCTTATTAGAGTTTTTCTCGTTTTGCGTGCCAGCGTGTAGACTTCGTCGTTTTGGGAGTTTGTGTTTGCGAAGAAGAGAAGGTCAACTAAAGAAGCAAGGCAAGTCACATTCTTCCTTGACGCATATTTATCCCAAATTATAAAATTATTTATTGTTTGCAAATAAAATTGCATTGTTTTGCTAATTACATGGGAACCAGGAATACCTATCTGATCGCTTGTGCCTCATTTAATTGATATCCATCCATTGTCAACTTGGGTGATTAATTTGACTAGCTTGAATCACTTATGTGATCTCGCTAGGAATATTTATGCTTAGCCATGCTTAATTACACTAGCTCACAATAAATGATGGTCTCAGACCAGAGGTACCTTGGCAAAGGTTCTTGGTTAATTAAAATATGACTAAATGGTGGGCTGTGGGTGCATGGTTTTGCTTGTCGCACCCGTGGCAATTAAGGACCGGTTCATGGGAAACCCTGGAAGACTTACAGTACTTACCACAAGCCAGCATGGGCAACGGCTAGACTTATAGTGTAGATTTTTCCTGGCCGATGCATCCAGGCAAGGGTGGGCGTGATGGAGTTTGGATGGACCGGGCAAGGTCTATGCGGCGCGGATTCACCAAGGCACCGAGGGGCGCCTACCACGGCATAGGGGTAGGGGCGAAACCTTAGTGTGGTGTCGCTTGTTCAGGGGAAGTTATGCGAAGGGTCTTGTCACGATTTCCCCCTTGCAGTACCGCGGTGGTGCTTCGGGGCATGGCAACATGTGTGGAATCGTATCTTGTGGGTACAGTTGTACACCTCTGGCCAGAGTAAAACTATTCGAATAGCCGTCCCCGCGGTTATGGGCGATCAACCAGATTCACCATGATTAGTCCCACCTTTAATAATTTGACTTAATGAAACTGGTTTAGTTCAGGTGGAATGGTTGGGCCTGTTCAACGTGGTATAGCATTGTTCAATGGATGATTAATATTAATTTAATAACTTAATCAACTGTTTTACTGTTTTGAATCAGAAAGGTTTTACAACCGCTTTTATGCAAAATAGCCCGAGCCACTCTTGTCTCCCCTTGCACGTCTGCATTTCTCCATGTGGCTTGCTGAGTACAGTGGTTGTACTCAGCCTTGCTATTTCCCCCTTTTCCCAGATGTGCAGTGCTTCTGAGTCGAAGATGGAGTTTGAAGACCAAGGCTCAAACCCTAGTTGAGTTTGCCTGTGGAGTGGGGCTGAAGCCCCACTAGGATCGCCTTTGTCCGCTGCTGCTGTTTTTTCTGTCGAAACTCAGTTTCGGCAATAGAATTTTGGGGGTGCAGTCAAGATCGCCAAGCACAATGGGTTAGGTGGAAAACAAGGATTTAGACAGGTTCAAGCCCTCTCGTGAGGTAATACCCTACTCCTGTTTTGGGGATTCGATCCTCCGAGTGTATATTGATCTCAAGATCTAAGGCTGAAAGCTAAAAGCTCATGAAGCATCTGATATCTGATCTTTGAAATCCCTCAAGGGACGCCCCTTACCCCCCTTATATAGTCTTGGGAGGCGGGCTTACAGATCAGAAACCCTATCTTACTCTAAGTAGGTCTCCTCAATCTTACCAAACCGTGACTATAGGCCGCTGCCTTATCTCAATCGACAACGTAACACCCAAGTCATATTTGGTTTACATATTTGGTAGGCGCAATCTATCCCTATCTCCAGTCAGATAAACTTGCCATGTGGATACCCGATTGCCATAATCTCCACAGTAGCCCCCGAGTCCTTTTCAGTCGACGAGACAACTCAGCATTAAACCAAGACAGTATACAGCCAAACAACTCTTTGGCCGAGTACTTCTGGCGCCGAGTGGTTCCATCATCTATGCCTGAATCTCCCGAGTGGCTCCAAAGACTGTAAGGGCTGGAAAATATCCAAAAAACTCTCAAAAATAAATATCCAGGTGCATCTCCCGATGTACCCAATTAGATGTAGCCCCCGACTGTATGACTAAGCACATAGTCAAGAACTAAAAAGAATTATACTCATATAAATGCTTAGCTCATGCTAAAGCAATCATAAAAGATCTTATCACTCGGCAAGCTCGTGCTCATCCGAGTGAATTTGCCCGAGTCATCTCAAAACAAATAACTCAATCAACCCTCATAGGTGGAAAGCACTCGGTAAGCTCATGCTTATCCGAGTGGATCTGCCCGAGTCGTCTCGGAACAAATATTTTAATCTTCCCTCATGGGTAAACAAGTTTTTTAGTTGTCTGAAAAAATACGACCAAAATATTAAATAGCTCCTGCCATAATATTGGTCTCAATCTAAAAAGATCTTCACCAAGGTGGAAAAATAGCATTGATATAATCATTTGATCAAATGCTTAAAAATCAAACAGTCCCTGTCATCAAGGCAGCTATGAAAAGCTTCAATGTTTGTCACCTTTCAAATTGCATCGTGCTAACTTCTCATGAAGTTAAGCAAACCGCGGTATGAAAGAATTTCCAAAGGTACAGGGCACTCAGACACGTGCATATTGCCAAGGCAAATCTGCTTAAGTTCATCCACTTAAGTCCCTAAGGACACGCGTCAGGCCACACCTTAACTGGGCCGCAGGTCTCTCATGGGCTCGGCCCAATCACGAGAAAACCTAGCGCAACCCTCAAATCTCTTTACAAAGCCTCGAGGTCATCCCCACCACTTCGTCTTCCCAAAAGAAATTCCCCAATCGCAACACTGTTCATCAGCTTGCAGCGGAGAACCCTAAGCCCTTGCGCGTGCCCAATCCACCGATCCAGAAGCCTGTGCTTCGCTCACAGCTAGCCTCCGCATCCATCTTCTCAGACTCCCATCTCAAATCCTCATCCTTTTAGCCAGATCTGCTCCCCACACAAACCACATTCATGGTGGATGAGAGGAAAATCCCTTTCGAGCAGTGGGCCACTTTGGATGTGAGGGAATCCACCCTCAAGGAGATGGTGAAGCACGGAGTGCTTCCTCCCAAGGAGATCGTGGGCTGGCGCCCGGCGGCGGGTGAGGAGTTTCCCACCCCAAACACCGGTGAGCTCGTCGTCTTCAGTTCTTTCTTTTACTGTGGCTTCAGCCTCCCCACCTCCGAGTTCTTTAGGGGGCTTCTTGATTATTATGGTCTTTGTCTCTATCATTTGAACCCCAACTCTACGCTCCACATCGCTCTCTTCATCCATGTATGTGAAGCCTTCCTTGGCATTCTCCCCACATCCATGTATGTTTTATCTTAAGCCGCATCCGAATAAGGACCAGCCCTACGTTGTCGGTGGGGCAGGTTTCCAACTCCGCGGATCCCTCCGCAAGGAGTATTTCTCTCTCCCTTTGAAATCTTCCAACAAGGGTTGGCATGCGGGCTGGTTCTATATTAGCAATCCTGAACCCAGCCTGCCAAACTTCGTTGGCCTTCCCCCTGTGCCTAGGCATACCTAGAGCATCATGCCAGTAGCCCAAGACTGGGATGTAGCCAACAAGTTGCTAGCGAAGATCTTGGAGACGAAGCAAAAAGGTCTTCGCGGCGAGCAAATCACTCGGCACTTCATCAGGAGCCGACTGGCGCCGATTAAAGAGCGATCGAAGCCAGCCTTCGAGTACGAGGGCGAAAAGGACCCCAATCGGGAAGACCGCGACTCCCTCAGCTTCGAGATCTTGAAGATCTGAATGTACAAGATCTTCTCAACTGGAATCGCAGTCGAACGCAGCCTCATGCTGCCAGTCCTCCCCTTTAGCCTGTATCGACCTCCTCCTCCGGTAAGCCGGCTTGACTCTTTCACTGCCTTGTAATCTTGATGTCACACATGTCAGTGTTATAAGAATCTATCTTGAAGGAAAATGCCTCCATCATTTCGAAGCCATACAAAATTCCTCACGATGACGTGCCGACCCGACCTATCAAGAAGCCAGCCGACGGCGTGAAGATCTAGAGTGATCCAACCGGGAAAAGGGCGGCTCCGAGTGAAGATATTAGCAAACGGGCGAGCAAGAGGAGGCTCATTATCGATGACTCGGACGATGACGTCCCAGCCCCTCCAGCCGAGGCAACCCCTCCAAGGCCGTCACCAAAAGCGGCGCCGAAGATCCGTCGGTCATCCAGGTACGCCTTATGACTGAAGTTAAGCTCTTTGTTGAAAATTCGTTTGTCTTCATTCCGACAGCGCTCGTCATTCGTTTGGCAGGAGGCCCCAATATATAGACCCCGCCGGGAAGAATGAAGGGCCAACGCCAGCTGCCGCGTCCGAGGCGTCCAAGCCCGCGGAACCAAAACCCGGAGCCCTCTCTCGAGCGAGAGCGCTCCGGGTAGAAAGCCCTCGCCTCCCAGCGAAGATATTCCAAGGAGGGAGCCCCCGACCGCCAGCCGGGACAACCCAACTGGAAACCAGTCGACCGCGGAGAAGCCCCCGGCTGTAGCCCAAAGGGCTCCGACTAAAGACCAGTCGGTCAAAAGTCAGAAGGAAGAGAGCAGCCGGACTGCACCAGTTAAGGGTTCGGCCACCGAAACTTGTAAATCTTGAATCGATGTTTCATCTTTAATCTCCAGTTTAACTCTTTCGTATCTTCATTTGTTCCTCCTGATCTATCCAGCCACAGTAGAAGAAATCCCCAGGTTGCAGTCTTCTGAAACCTGGGTTCCCCCGATCAAGATCGAGTGGTGAGATTCAGAAGGCCAGAGGCAGGGCATCATCTTAGATAAGCAAGCGGAAAGCGAGGAAAGGGATGCCCTTGTCAACAGCCTGAATGAGGCGACTCGGCTACTCAACGTAAGTCCTGATCTTTTTCCATTGTAGCATCGTTATTCCTTTTCAGTTGGCCAACTTCAGGTCTTGCATGCAGAAAGAGTACTGTCGATCGAGAAGTTGGTCCCGCATCTAAACTCCCTGGAGGACGTCCAGCAAAAAGTTGAAGACCACTCGAGAAGAGGCCACGTCGAGGGAGGCAGCCCTGAGGAGGGAAATAGCCGAACTCCGGGAAGAAAACCTCGACCTCCGGGGTTCAGTCGGGAGTAAGCTTAACCCTCTCAGTCTCTTTATGGCTTCTGTGTTGATTTCGGTTGCTGATAACCTCTCTTGTTGTAGAAAATTCATCGGAGGTCCACTTACTTCAAACCCAGCTGGAGGCAGTCAACCTCAGCAAGGCCGAGCTGGAGGCCGAGTTTGAAGGTAAGCTTCTTCAAAGTAACATTCTTTGTACTGCTTTGTCTTCGAACGCTCTATGTAATCATATGTCTTTGGCAGCTTACAAAGTCAAGACCCGAGCTCAATACGATGTTTTGCTTGAGAGGGTCAAACAAGCTGGAAAGGTCCGAGAGGATGTTGCTAACATAGCAACGCCGATCCTGCTGTCCTTGTTCCATCATGGAGTCGGGACCAGCTCACTGGACCCAGTTGAAGTCTTTGACAAGCTTAGGCGAGCCCCTGACCAATATTTGGCCAACATCTCTGAGGCGGCTGTCATGGGAGCGGGGTTCACCCTTGCTCAGGCGAAGTCACTCTACCCTCGAGTGGACATCGATTCAGTCAGGGAGGGCTTCGCTGAGGGAACTTCAGATGAGCAGACTCTCGATTTGATTAGTGAGGCACAGGAATCGGCCAAAAAGGTGGCCGCCGATGTAGTGAACCACTTCCAGCCTTGATTGTCTTGTAAACACTGTATAATTGTGACGTTTTGATGCATCCTGCGAATGTTCAGTCTATTTATGTTAATGCCTTGATCAGAGTTTTCATGTACAATTTCTTAAGTTATTTCTGTCCGACTGTCACCAAGCCTAAGCCTGATTAGGTCATCGAAAAATTCTCAGTCCTTATGCATTGAACTCTAATCAAGGAACATTAAACAATGATAAATCGAATATGCATAAGTTGGTGAAGAAAACTACGCTTTATTGACATATGTACAGCCCCGACTGCTAACTCAAGAAGTCATCTTGCTTGAGTTTAGCAGTCAAAAAGAGCATGAAACTTAAGACAATTTAAACGTAGTATCATCGAAGATGCTCTATGTTCCAGGAGTTCTCCACCATAGATCCGTCTTCACGCTTTAAACGGTATGTGCCTAGCCGAGTCACCTCAGCAATTATATACGGTCCTTCCCATAAGGGGGATAACTTGTGATGGTCCTTGGTGGTTTGAATCTTGCGTAGAACCAGATTGCCAATGATAAAAGCTCGTGCTCGAACGTTGCGACTGTGGTATCGTGTGAGCCCTTGAAGATATTTTGTACACTGGATGAGGGCTGCCTCACGGGCCTCTTCCAATCGGGTGAGGTCATCCACTCAGTTTGGGTCGTAGTGTTCATCATTGAAGCTGCGGACTCGGAGGGATTCATACTCCATCTCGTTTGGCAACATGGCTTCTCCGCCATAGACCAAAAAGAAGGGAGTTTGGCCGGTAGCCCGACTGGGCGTGGTCCACAGAGACCATAGAACCGAGGGGAGCTCTTGCACCCACTTGCCAGCATAAGGACTTAAGCGGTCGAACACGCGGGCCTTAATGCCTTGAAGGACCATGCCGTTGGCACGCTCAACTTGACCATTGCTTTTGGGGTGTGCAACCGACGCATAGCAGATTTTGATCCTGAAGTCTTCGCAGAATTCTTTGAAGATGCCTCTAGTGAATTGAGTCCCGTTGTCGGTTATAATTCTATTTGGGATGCCGAACCGGTGCACGATGTTGAGGATGAAGTCTCGTGCCTTGTCAGCAGTGATTGCAGCTGGAGGCTTAGCTTCGATCCACTTGGAGAACTTGTCGATTGCGACGAATAGGTGCGTGAATCCTCCTGGAACCTTCTTGAAAGGGCCGACCATGTCTAAGCCCCATACCGCAAATGACCAGGATAATGGAATTGTTTGTAGCTCTTGGGCTGGGACATGGCTCTGTCGGGCGAAAAATTGGCAGCCTTCACAGGTTCGTACCACTTTGTCCGCGTCGGAGACCGTGGTAAGCCAGAAAAAACCTTGTCTATAGGCTTTGCCCACCAAGGTGCGTGCTGCCGCGTGGCTTCCGCATATGCCCGAGTGGATGTCTTGGAGTAACTGTCGTCCTTCCTCGGGTGTGATGCATCTCATCAGGACTCCAGAGGGACTTCTCTTGTATAAATCAGAGTCAACCATGACGTAAGCTTGACAACGACGTCGGACACGTTCTGCCTCATACCGGTCTTCCGGCAGTCGGCGTCAATCATGGCGACTTCGTTTGCAGCTTGTTCGTTAGGAGTTGGTTTTGCCGCAACTGTTGGCTCATAGAGATGCTCGACAAAAACGTCTGTTGGGGCAGCTTCACGTTTGGACCCGAACTGCGCCAACTCGTCAGGTACTTCGTTGTTGTGTCTTAGGACGTGTGATAGCTCGAGTCCGTCAAACTTGTCTTCAAGTTTGCGAACCTCCTGTCGGTAGGCCTCCATGGTGTCGTTTAGACAGGACCAGTCTTTCATGACTTGGTTCACGACCAGCTGGGAATCCCCTTTCACGATGAGCCGACGTATCCCGAGTGAAACTACGAGCCGCAGTCCATGTAGCAGGGCTTCGTACTCGGCGACATTATGTCAGGTGGAGAAGTGGAGGTGGAGGACGTATCTTAGCCTTTCCCCAGTCGGGGAGATTAGCCCAACTCCTGCTCCCAAGCCGGTGATCCTCTTGGATCTGTCGAAGTGCATGGTCCAATATTGAAGGTCTTCCCGAGGTACATCTTCTTGTTGTTCGGTCCACTCGGCCAAGAAGTCCGCCAGGGCTTGTGACTATACAGACATCCTCGCCTTAAAAGTTAAGTCCAGCGGCATCAGCTCCAGGGCCCACTTCGCGATGCCCCAGTCGCCTCCCGGTTGTGGATGACATTGCCGAGTGGAAAAGAAGTGACGACGGTGACCGAGTGACCCTGAAAATAGTGCGCCAATTTCCTCACGGTTATCAGAACGCCATATAGCAATTTTTGTACCTGAGGGTAGCAAATTTTGGCTCCTGCCAGCACTTCGCTAGCAAAGTAGATCGGCCTCTGAATCTTCTGGACCCTGGTTGTTGTTGCCGTTATCCTTCTTAGGATTCCGGCTTCCTCCCGTCTGCTTGTCATCCCTCCTGTCGGGCCGGTCTTGGCGCGCAGCTTTGATGGCATCGTTGGATTTGGCGTAAGAATTTGTCGTCTCAAACATCTGCTTCACCGTCTTCGGTGGCTTGCGCCCAAACTTCCCGATCAACAGCTCATCACGGACTCCCTTCTGAAAGGTGGCGATGATGATATCGTCGGTGATGTTGGTGATCTTGTTGCGCTTTTCGAAGAAGCATCGGATGTAATCCTTCAGAGGTTCGTCCAGCTTCTGGATGATGTTGTAGAGATCGAAGTGGGTTCCAGGCCTCTCGAAGGTGCCCTAGAAGTTGGCAACAAAGTGGTCCCTTAGCTCACTCCACGAGCCGATTGAGCCTTTTGGCAAGCTCGTGAGCTAGTTCCTGGCTGAGTTGACGAGGGCTACAGGAAGGTAATTGGCCATGGCCTTGTTGTCGCCTCCTCCTGCACGGATGGCGAGAATGTACACGGTTAGCCACGACTCGGGGTCGGTCTTGCCGTCGTACTTCTCGATTCCAGTTGGTTTGAACCCATTCGGCCAATGCACTCGGCGAAGCTCCCGAGTGAAAGCTGGTACTCCGTCGTCATTACTGTCGGGTGATCCCCTTCGATCTTCCCGGGCGCGTTGATCCCGTTCTTGGTAGCGATGATCGAGGACTTTCTGCAGATCACTCGGCGGGGTCTTCGGTCGGCTGCTTCGGTAGCTGGAGCTGTTGTTGCGGCAGACGCGATGGTGGACGGGTGGACGTCCATGTTGCTTTTCGCGGGAGTCGGCCGTTTGCTCCTGATGCCTGTGTGTGGACTCGTGGCGTGGGCCTCTTGGCCTGGTTGTCGACCGGTCTGGCTCCGGCCTCTTGTAATCCCTTGACCTTAGCGGCGGGAGCCGGCTTCTGTCGGGCGTTTCTGCCACGGATTCAGTCGGCCTTCGTGCTGAGGTGGAGGGATGACCGTTGGCCGTAGCCGCAACGATGGTTTTGATCTTGTCCAGGATCGGGGTTACGTCGGGGGGAGCCGTCTCAATAACTGTGTCCAGGAGAGTAAGGGCAGCGACAGCGTTCTGCTGTGGCGTCTGGAAGATATTGGTGTTGCGGACCCGAGTTTGAAGTATAGCCTCTTGAGCGGTCGTCCGGCTGCCCTTAGATCCTGCTTCCTTCTGTCGGCTTCCTCTTTGCGCTTCTTCTCCTCTTCGGCCAGCTTGCGCTCTTGCTCAATTCTGGCTCGTTCTTCTTCCGCAAGCCTGTGAGCCATGGCTGAGTCGGTCTCGGCCACCAGCCATGAGGACGTCAAAGCACTTTGGCTCGTAGTCCTTGTCGCAGTCGGAGTCATCGGCTTCGTCCGAGGGGATACCGTAAAGGTCGTCAAAGCCTGAAGAGCTGAGATATTCGTTGAGCTCTGAGGATGAGCATGAGCCGAATGGTTGGAGGATGACGGCGATCTCCCTTGAGCCCGGGTGGTTCGGAGCTGGATCGTTCCAGTCCGAGTCGGAGCTTGAGGACGTGGATCTCTCCGAGTGGGTCAATCTTGATTCGGAGTGGAGGAGCTTGCAGTAGATCTTAGCGGTGTTTGGTAATCCAAACGGTGCCGAGAGGTCTTCTTCGGAGTGGATTGACTCCGTCGGGCAGATGAGAAGTTCGCTGCAGATCTCGACGGCGTTCGATAGTCCGAACGGTGCTGAGTGAGTTCTTTCGTCGGAGTGGATGGACTGCATCTTGGACTCCAAGATTTCGTCGTAGATCTTGGCGTTGTTCGGGAGCCCGAACGGTGCCGAGTGGGTTCCTCCTTCCGACTGATTCGAATCCGAGTCAAAGGAGGAGAACTTGTCGAAGTCGTTGACGGCGAAGTCGCCGAATCCTGAAGAAGATCCCATCGCGCTTATTGGCAAGATTGTCGAAGAAGTCTTGACGCGCGGTCCCCTACCTAGCGCGCCAACTGTCAAAACTCGGTTTCGACAATAGAATTTTGGGGGTGCAGTCAAGATCGCCAAGCACAATGGGTTAGGTGGAAAACAAGGATTTAGACAGGTTCAGGCCCTCTCGTGACGTAATACCCTACTCCTGTTTCGAGGATTCGATCCTCCGAGTGTATATTGATCTCAAGATCTAAGGCTGAAAGCTAAAAGCTCATGAAGCATCTGATATCTGATCTCTGATATCCCTCAAGGGACACCCCTTACCCCCCTTATATAGTCTTGGGAGGCGGGTTTACAGATCGGAAACCCTATCTTACTCTAAGTAGGTCTCCTCAATCTTACCAAACCGTGACTATAGGCCGCTGCCTTATCTCAATCGACAACGTAACACCCAAGTCATATTTGGTTTACATATTTGGTAGGCGCAATCTATCCCTATCTCCAGTCGGATAAACTTGCCATGTGGATACCTGATTGCCATAATCTCCACACTTTCGGGTGCGAGGACTAAGTGCCTCTTCTGTAAGTATTTTACGCTTTATCTATGTTTGGATCTGTTTATTGATTTTTCATTTTGTGTACCTGGCTGATTCCTGGACAGGGATTTAATACACAAAATAGTCTAGAAATTTGGCTAAATTTTTGGGCGTGACAGTTCCCGATGTAAAATCACTCAGCGTGCCATCCCTTGTTGGTGGAGGTGGGGCTGACGGGGATGTAATGTTTAGCCATCTTCTCTGGGAACTGGATCCTAGCCCCACCGACCACGCCACCAATTGTTCGCCGGAGGCAAAAGTAATGTCGAAACAAATTGAAGTGTGGGTCCAGACCAAGATAGGCCTCGCAAAGATAGATGAAGAGAGAGATCTAAAGAATGGAGTTGGGGTTGAGGTTGCAGAGGGAGATGTCGTTGTAGTGGAGCAGGCCCCGGACAAAGGGGTGGGCCGGTATTCCAAATCCACGAAGCAAGAAAGAGGAGAAGACCACCAACTCACTAGAGTCGGTTGTTGGAAATGGCTCCCCCTGGGCCAGGCGCCAATCTATGATCTCTCGCAGCGGGAGGATGCCGGCCAGCACTAGCTCCTCCAACATCTCGCTCCCGACACATGAGGGGACGAAGGCCAAGTTCCGCTCAATGCCTTCGCCACCGTTGGTCAAGCTCTTCCCACCTTTCTTCAAGGTCTTCTTGATGGGCGTCATCGGCTTCAGAGAAAATAGCCGTCGACCTTTGTGGTAGCACACCACGCAACGACAATGGAGGTGGCAACCTTGTGTGCTAGAGCGCCGAGGAGGCAGGAGGCGGAAGCAATGGCGCAAATGCGATGGATTTGTGAATTTTTGAGCGGAAAGAAGGCATGAGGAAGAAGGAAGGCAAAATGGTCGGGCTTAAAAGAGGGCAATGATGGGCCTGACAGTGCCATTTTCGAAAAGCACGCAGCGCCGTTAACAGTGTGTGTGGGACATCCGAGGCGCCTCGGCCCATCTGGCTCCTGGCCGACCACGTCGTCCAAGTGGTGGATCTGAGCTGTTGGTTATCGGGAGTGGTTAAACAGTGTGAGAGCGGAGTACGTTATGCGCCCTATCGAATCCGCCGCTGGGCCCACCACTCCGTCCGAGTGACAAATCTTGACCGTTGGATCTATGAACAGTTGGGGATAAAGGGGTAACCTGACATATGAGCCTCCCGTTCCGTGACCCCGGTCTTGACAGCTTTAATGGGACATGACTGGTGCATAGTACAAACCGTCCATGGCCCACGTGCCTTGCACGCACCCAAGTTCTACCTACTTCCCGATGACCAATTCCTCGGGATTTTTCTTCGGCCACACCGATCCTCATCAACCTCTAGGCTATGACATATTGGTCATTAGCCTCCAGGCTGTGACTTCGGGCCAGTCGCCGTCAGCCTTCGGGCTATGGCATATTTGACATTAGCCTTCGGGCTGCGATCTCAGGCCAGTTGTCGTCAGCGTCCAAGCTATGACATCTCGGCCGATAACCTTCGGGCTACAACATATCGGTGGCTAACCTCTAAGGTTGTGACTTCTGAGCTATGGCCCTCAGCCGGCCATTATCATTCTCCGGGCTATGGTACGATCGACCACCATCTACCTCTGAGCTACGGCACCTCGGCCTTCAGCCTCCGAGCTGATTGCCCTGGGTCGGTCCCCATCAGCGTTTGGGCTGTGGAACCGTGGTCATCGGTCTTCGGGCAGTAGCAACTTATCAACCGCCATTTGCCCCTAGGCGAGACTCTCCCAATCCCACCGTACACCACCGATTCGAAGATGATGCCTTAAAGGTATCTCGAGGGTGATGTTTTTGGACTTGACCCTAGGCCTGGATGTTTCATCCAACCCCAGGCTCGAGGGCTGCACCTGGCAGGTGCACTTGGGCGGTGCACCTGCTGAAGCCTGATCAAAGACCCCGAGAACTGGCTTTGGGACTCGAATAGGAAGAACTCAAACCCTAAGGGCGAATATTCTATTCACTCCTAGGCTCGAGTGCTGTTGTGGGGGGTATCACCCCGGGGTTGCCCATGGAGTGGAGTTAAAGTCAGCTGAAGTCGGACTGGTAGTCCTCGGGAGGAGTTCAGTTGCCCGTCCTCTTCCTGGGGTCGGGAGCCTCGAACCCTTTACTGTCCCACCTCTGTGATCTACCCCGACTATGGCTCCTCAGCCCGACCTCTGATCTCCTCGGATTAGGAGGCTTGCATCGTAAGGATCCCAAAAAAGATAAAGAGGGGACAACATGACAGAAGATGACATCACCTAAAAAGACTACGCAGAAGGTACCTGTAGAGAGCGGATCCCATGGCAAGGTGGAGCGTGTAATACCCACGGAGCGCAGGACCCGCGGGGGATCTCCATGCACTTTTCAGATGTTGTTTGTAATTGTTTTTTAACTTTTAGTCTTAGCTTTCTTGGCCCCCAAGTCTGCTTGTAACTGCCCCCCCTTGACCTACAAAAGGGAGGGCAGGACCGCGGGGGAGGGGGATTGATTCTGGGAGAGCTAGATCTATATCTAGAACCCCAAGAACTCACATCCCTTGTACTCAGTTTCATACACCACCCCAACAAAGAATACAGGACGTAGGCTTGTTATCCTCTGAGAGGGCCGAACCTGTTTAAAAATCCCTCTGGCTCATTTTCTTTCTTGAGTCCACCATCGCGCCCTTTCGATAGACGTTCCCGCCAATCTTTCACCTCCTTGGGTAGCCCCCTCGGAGGACTGTCGACCCATCCGTCGACAGTTGGCGTGCCAGGTAGGGGTTCGTCTTCATCGATCCGAGTGGTGCGATGGCGGTTTTCTTCTCCACCGACTTCGTGGCGGGAAGGAGATGCCAAACTCATGGAACAGGGAGCGCTTGAGCTGATTCAACTCTCCCGCAGATAAGTATTCTAAACTCAACTCTTTCTTTAAAGCATTTATGTTTTGCAGGAACCGTACCTTTAGTTTTTTCTCGTTCTCCGTTTTGTCTTCCTCCTGAACCCCTAGGTAGCCCATGCACACTCAATAACTTCTTTACTACGCTTATGGTCAGCCCTAAGCTACGTGTCCCTGATCGGCTATGGTCGGGGTTTTCGGAAAGGAGTCTATTGAGTACGCTCCAGCTACTCCTTGGGTAGCCCCTTCAGAGGACTGTCGACCCATTTGTCGACACTACTGAACTTCCTTCATCAACCAACACTCTGTGTATTTCACATTGTGCTATTTCAACTGAGACCACCAATTGATCTTGATGGGGGAAAGGTACTCCTTCTGCATCTTCTGGTCCAAAAGAGATTGTTGTATTCGAATATGTTGGTGGAACTGATAGGTAGCTCGTTCCTACATGATTTACCTGTCTTACATATGCCTTTCTATGTCGCTTTGACTCAATTCCCGATGAGGACCCCCCTATTATGGCATTTATCACTCTCTTTGGGACTTCCTCAGTTGCTTCTATCTTCATTACTTGTGGTCCTTCTATTGTGTTCTGCGCCCTTTTCTCACGAGCCCCTTCATATTTGTTCTCATATTGTCTTACGTGTTTTTCTAGCATGTATGACATTTGTCTAGATTCTTCTGTGGAATGGCCTCCAGGACCATGTATTTGATAAAACATGTTATAGCACTCTTCTAACGAGTGGCCACCTGGGCCATGTGTCTGGAAGTACTTGTTGTATTCGATTTGGTTTTCTCTACCTCTTCCTCTTCCAAAGTTCCACCATTTGTTTCTCACTTTGCTAGGGTTCCACCATTGGCCTCTCTCTTTTCGAGGTTCTCCCCATTGATTTCTTCCTCTTCGGGTATTGTCTCATTGGTTTTGTCATTTTCCTTCTTGCTGAAAAAACTCGTTGGGGCCATCTCCGATGAAGTTCACCTGCTTCTTTTGCTCATGTTTGTAGTTATCTTTTTCGAACTTTTTCCAAGGTTGTGCCGTGTTTTCTCTGTTTTGCTCTTCTCCTTGGGACATTTGCTTGTTTCTTGCCCAGCAATGCTTCCTCTTCAGCTTGTGCCCTTAGCTCATCTTCTTCTCTTGCAAAACTCTCCATTCTCTCAAATAGATCCATTTGCCGTTTTTGGTCTATTCCTTGCGAGATCAAACCTTACTATGAACTCATTAAAGCTCTCTTGGTCAATAAACCTTACTATCAGTTTTTGGTCAATAAAGCTCTCTTGGCAGATGCGATTTACATTTGATCATCCACTTGTTTAATTTGGCATCTGATTCTTGAGAACTTTGCTGTGAAGCTTCTCAAGGTTTCCCCTTGCAATTGCTTCATGGCATACAAATCATCTGTTTCCTTTGGTTCCTCATAGGCTCCAATAAAGCCTACTTGAAAGGTGTCGAAATTGTTGTGTACCATGACAATGCTACCTCTTCTAGCATGGTTGGAAGTATTTTAGCCTTAGTAGTATCATCTCCACCTGTAACCTCAACTGTTGTTTTGTACACCCTTAGGTACTCATTTGGATCTGTGTCACCTTTGTATTTTGTGATGTTAGATAGTTTGAAGTGCATTGGCTAAGGTGCCATTTGTAAATTTTGACTTAGAGGGTTTTTATTATCGACTGCTCGAGTTGGTTGGAAGTATGTTTGTTGGGCTGATGGGAATTGAGTTATATGGTTTTGAAATTGACCTATATTTGTGTGGGGTTTGGATAAGGCATTTGCTATGGGAAGTAGTATTGGTCATATGATGTGTTCTGTTGTTGACTTACTTGTGTGGGTTGTGTGTGATACATCTGGTTTGGGGGAACTACTTTGGGTGGTGGGTTAAGATTTTGCCTTTGAGGTATTTGGTTTTGAGGCATTGGGTTTTGGCTATTCACTCCTATCAGTACCTGAGGAATTTCTTGTTGGATTTCTATGGTTTGGGGACTTGTAATAGTTAGTGGGCTTTGATGTGGCGTGGTTTGTGGGTTTGTGGTGTTGAGTGAATTTTGAATTGGTCGAGTGCTTTGAGTGTTTTTCGTTCGAGTGTTTTCCGCTTGAGTGTTTTCTTCCGTACAAGCTAGTTGACTCTGTCCAACGCCTAGCACCTATCCTTCTGGCCAATGTGATCCACCTGGTACAATTGCTTGATCATGTAAGCTTTGTAAACGCCACAACTCCCTTTGCAGCTCCTCGTATTATTCGCGGCTTATCATGATAGCCCCTTGTGCTTGCACCATTTTCGCCAGCTCTACTTCATTTGGTACCAATGGCCTTTTTGTTTCCTCAGACGTCGGTTTAGGTTGTACTCCCCTTGGTTCGGTCCCATTGTCTTCGACTTCTGTTGCCTATCCACTCATTTCAACCCCCTCAAGTGCAACCGTAGCGCTTGAGAAGGTATCTGTGTATCGAGCTGGCATGGCCTTTGTTCACTGTGGACATTGCATCTACTCTTCGAGCTCACTTCTTGAAGACTTCACTTTCCCACGGACGGCACTACTATCATGACCTTAGGACACGGACAAAGTTGGGAATAGGCGAGAAAGTACGAATTCCCCGCCTATCCTGAGAATGAGCTCGAAAGAAATGTAAATGCCAGCTGAATTGGCAGATGTTTCACTATTCTTTATATCCCCATTGCTACAAGATTTGGGCCGATTTATATAGCCCCCAACTGTACACATGAGATTACAATTTTGCCCCCTCAAGGCCTACAGAAAGTTACTACAATATCCTTATAAAGTGTACAACCCTAGGGGTGTAGAGGTACATTTCCGTGTTCCCCCAAGAGCTTCCAGGGCCAGCTAGCAGGAGTGGTTGGAGTGGTCCCCAATAAAAGCATACTCCTTGCTCGATGACATATTCCAAAATTTCCTGTCGCCTTGGTCGAAAGCCAATTCTTGCACAAGGGCTCGAACACACTTTCCCACTAGCTTACCCCTTGATGTTTTCCTGCTATAAGTAAATACCCTATAAAGTAGGAAAAGCTACTCGAGTAGATTATGTTGTTAGTAAAAACCTCCTCGAGTAAGTAAGACTGCTAGAATAGAACTTGCCACAAATGAAAACCACCTTAGCCTACTTAATGAGGGTGTTGAGACCGAATAGAGTGGAAGACGTTTACCCCCTGCTACGCCACAGCACACCAACGTCGGCGTTGGCGAGAGAGGACGGAGGCCAGCTGTAACAAGGTTGACCGCCTTAGCGAGGATGGCCACAGCGATGAGGATAGCCAAGAGCTTCCCGCGATGACAAGGAAGAGCTTCTCGAAGCTCGGTGGCGGTGGATCCACATGCTCGAGGCCTGATGGCAGTGGATCTGCACTCTTGAGGCCTTGCGGCAGTGGATCCGGCACTCTCGAGGCCCATCGGCGGCAATCATCACCTTCATGCGGTCGTGATCGTGGTCATCGTCGTTGTTGCCATTGCATTGAGGTCTGGCCGAGGTCTCTTTACCTCACAAGCCCGCCAGCTCTAGGCGTAGTCGATGGCGGTGGTGGCGGGCGGGAGCGGAGGAAGAAGGCTGGACGCGACGGGAACGGTGAGCGAGAATGGAGGAGGAAGGCCGAGGAGAGGGAAGAGGTGGGGTAGGAGATGGGGATAGAGGATAGCCTGCTCGCGTGGGAGAGAAGTGTGAGGGAGATGGAGTAGATGCTGAGAGATTGAGAGCTGAGGGAGGAGAGGTTGGTGACTTAACTGCGGTAGGCTCTCGTTGTGCTGAACTTAATAACGCCCCCTCATTTTGCAAGCGGACCTCTTTAACCCGCTTACAGACGGGATCTAAAGAAGTATATAAAAATAAGGGTATTTTCGTATGCGAACCTCTTTCAGCTTCACCTATGAAAATTGATTTTTTTCAGGTGGGGTTAGATCTACGGGGCATCTTGCTATTTTTACAAGAAGTGATGAGTTTTGACTAGAAGTTTTGTACGGTAGAGTAATAATATAGAAATAATATGCTTTAATTAAGCAATATATAAACCGACCAACGATATATCACAATTCATCCATAATATGCTAAAAAACAAAGTCAAACATCATATTATAAAATCATATTATAGTAGTAAATGAACATACCAATTAAGCATTAAGTTCGTCGTGGAGAACGGGGTAAATTCATTCTCCGCCTTTTGATGACTTGAAACCGATTCATAATCCTGTCATCATTAACTCCTCTAAAATCTCACGCTTAGTATAACATATCATAAAATCATTGAGCCAATCATCGGCTATTTTATTACGCAGATCAGTCTTTATAATATTCATAGCCGATGCCATCGTCGTAGCTTGCTACGGATCGCCCGTCGCCGGTCGGAGGGCGCTTGGTTGCTGGTACAGATAAAGAATTGGTCCCCAAAGAACCCAGTAATGCAATCGACTCTCACTGTCACTAAAGGATCTAGAAAAGATCAAGATTTAATTCTGCAAGCATCAGGAAAGGAAACAGGGCATGACGTGCTCACCGAAGGATTTGGAAACCTAGGCATGAACCTCTTCTAGTGCAGATCGCCAGGAGCCGGTGGCCGCACGCGTGAGGAGAAGACTAGGCGTCTAGGCGATTGGAAACAGAAGTTGTTCCATCGGCAGATCGGCTCCTCACGATGTAAAATTGGGATGCAGTTGGGTCAAATCCTCCCTCACGGATGGAAAATTGGGCTGCTGTTGGGTGGGCCTGATTGGGCCTTGTTTTTTAATGCTGTCACTTGGAAGCCTGCCTTGACTGCCAGGATGCAAAATGGCTAGCTGCGTTTTGAACTTGTCTATGTATATACGCACGCACGCACTGCACTGGCTAGCTGTAAACCTTGGGCAGGGGGTCTGGCAGCAACTCATGTCTGGCGGACGGCGGACACCACACCATGCCAGATTGGTGGATCCGCCTGTGGTCAAGGCAAATCCCAAGCCTTAGTAACTTTCTATTAAAATTACAGTAAAATGTGTCCTGTGTGTAATCACAGGTACCAACATGATTTGAATCCTAGCAAATGGGTAGCTACTCATATACTTAAACTCTGCCCTCATATCTCTGATGCTTCCAGAGAAAAATACTATTTAGCCACACGTTCCGTTGCATTCACACATTTTATCCGCACAATCTCCGCGGGAAATGGACACTCATACACCTGTATCTTGAAAGGATCTCCGGCCCCAAAAGCTGAGGGATCACAGATAAGGTCACCAACTAAAGCAATCCTCACATCAAAATCAAAGTACATATATATGCGACTCATGAAAGCTCCACCCATGAATCTGCCAATTATCAAGTTTAATTAAGTGGGCTAATTAATCAGGTGCGTCTTGGCTTATATATCAATACTAGATGATTTCCCGAGTGTTGCTTCGGGATATTTGCATTGACACTTTAGTAAGATGGAAATAAGTAAAGAAGGTAAGGAAAAATAATATAGGAGGCATTATGAATTTCCACATAACACTGTAACTACTTTTGCAAGTTATCGACACGACACAACAATAAAATGCAAATGCATGTAACGTCACTTTCAAAGCTTCGAAATAAGGTCCTTGCATGTAAAACCATAAGATGGTGCCTTAGGAGCTTATTCAAGTACGATGAACCAATAAAACTAAAGCTACGTATACTTGTTCCATCTTGCAGAGGCAACAGTTGAATGCTTATATAGTTTGCTGTAACTATACCAGTATAAGGACTAACTGATATTAAGTTTATGCCTAATCACGAATCCCATATTTAATATATGTACCGTCGATGGAAGTTCTGAATATAATCAGCACATCTGAAAACAACAAATATGAGCGTTAACGACCAAATTTGATAACCAAAGCCCCAGGTTTGAAGCAAAGATTGAGCCGGAATTGGAGGAGATGCGTGACCGACGGAGAAACATGGGCAGCGTTGGCTAAATCCGAATCGGCTACGGAGCCAGTCGGCTGAGTCCGAGTTGGACCAGGATAGCCGATGCCGATCCCGCGCGGAGATGGAGCTGGGGCCGGTACTGAAAGGAAACTTAAAGATAAAGTATTGGATTCAGTATCCAAATTATACGTTAAAATATTGCCATCTATGGATAAGATCCTGTAACGGCAATTGTATATGTAATTTAGAAAGTTATTAGATATTCCTTTTGTGATACAGCATGGGACTGCATCCCGAGATATTGTCGTACTGTAAATAATAGATAAGGTAGAAACCGTGACCTACACGGATGTCGTTATGCCTGGATATAAATAAGACCCGAAGGCTCTTTGTAAATAAATCAACCAACACATAATCAATCAACTTCGACGCATCGCCATCCTTTTATTTTCGACGAGTTCTTACTCTTGCTCGGGCTGCATCGGCTTCGATCTCCGAACAAGGTAATTTCTTGTTACCAGTGGTTTGTATCGTCGGGATTAGTGCTTTCATCGTCATGATACTCTAGTTTCGATGTTATAAATTATGCAATATATCATACGCGGCCTATAATCTAGAGCAATGCCTAGATCTATCCCGTAATCGGCTGGTTTCTCTCCAAAAACAGCACCAGATGTGGCTAGATCCAGGGGTTGAATTAGATTATATGTCGTGTCTACCATCTCAAGAGGTTTTCATTGGTTTATACAGATCTGTTATTTATTTTTGTACTTGATGATGCATCTAATCGAACTATTAAGTCGCTTTTAGAACTATCAAGATCTGTTTAGTTTAATGTTTATCATTAGAGACTGTGCCGGGGTTTCAGCTGGCCTTACCTGTTTTAGTTATCTTTTAGTGTTAATTGCTACTAGATATATTAAAACCACCTTTTTATATTAATATATCAATCTGTTTAAATGCCCTAATCCAGTATCAATCTGCCAAGTTACGCTGATAGCCGATTGATCTAGGTTTAGCGCATTAAGATCATATTAATATCTTTTTATAAAATATATCAGAGTATTAGCCGATTCACATTAGACCTACAGTATCGGCTAGGTTGTCAATGCAGATAATTATTATCCTAATATGCCTTTAGCCTAAGTGATTTATACTGTCTCGGAGTACTACCGATCTATCCCAATCACTTACTATAAATGTGCTTTGGAATAACAATTATATGTTTATTGATGTCTTCAGCTGATCCGGTAGGATCTAATTCTAACTTAATGCCTATTTGTTTGTTTCTTGTTGGTTACAGGATCAAACCAGCTGTCACGCCCTAAATTCACCAAAGGCGTCCGTCTTGGACCTGCACTAGAGTAAAGAAAATCTCTCAGGCCAGTGCGTGGGAATCGAATTTCTCATCAACAAGCTTTTGGCACGCCCGGTGGGACTAAGTGCAGACTTCCAAGTTCAACGCAATGTCTGGTGTCAAGAACCTAGAAATCAACGAGGAAAACATCATCCCGGTGAAAATTGAACAACTGTCGGCTGAACAACTAGCCGACTATAAACAGATGGTTGAGCAGCTGTAGGCTAATTAACTGCAGTCCTTTACCCAGACCATATCTGGGGTTGTCCTCGAGAAGTTCAAATTCAAGCTTGAAGACCTCAACACGTCATCCGAAGAGGACATGAAAGGCAAGAAGAAAATGGAGGACATTAAACAGGAACAAGATGATTCGGGACTCCACACTCTACAGGACCGAATTGACTCGACTGTGCACCACGCTCTCATCAATCAAAGTGGCATACTGGTTAATATTCTCAACAACATGATAGCCATCATGGTTGACTCGAAGATAGCGAGCAATTGCCAAGGGGGCCGACCTACTTCTCTAATGGTCAATTCCCGGGCTATAGGGTGCTGGTAACTCAGAACCGGCCGACGCCGCCGCCAGGGCAGCAAAACCCACCAAGAGGAATCTCGGTCCAGCCGACTGCACATGCATCGACTTCAAGGCCGCCACCCCTCATCCTAAGTCGACAACAGAATCCTCACCAGGAGTACGGCGCCCGAACAGTGAGCCAGGAGCAATTGGCAGACATGCTAGGCATCAATCGGCGACCTGAGCCGACTGGCAACCTCGTTCCAGGGCCACAACATGATTCCGGCGGTCATCGGCTCCCTCCTGAACAGACACCATCGCTGGCGCATCGGTCGCCTCCCACCGTCAATCACTTGCAATACCAACATCCGAGAGGCCAATATGATCAGCAGTATTAGCCGCAGACGCCACCACCCCTTCAATATCGGTAAGGACCCATACCGTATGAACAATACGAGCCGATACCCAAGCTCAAGACAATAGACCTTGGGCCAATCTGATTGCCGATGTGATGCGCGATCAGTTCGGCCTCAAGCCAAAGGACTCTGGCCATATGTACCAGTACCCGTATCTAGAGCACTTTGAGAGGGTACCACTGCCAAACCGGTACAAAGTGCCATACTTCTCCAAGTTCTCTAGGCAAGACAATGTGTCTACCTACGAGCACGTCAGCCGATTCCTGACTCAATGCAGGGAGGCATCGGCTACAGACGCACTCAGGGTTTGCCTGTTCCCGCTATTGTTATCAGGATCGGCCTTCATCTGGTTTTCATCGCTGCCATACAACTCGATACAGAGCTAGGCCAATCTTGAGAAACAATTCCATAGCCATTTCTACTCCGGCAACCATGAGACGAAGCTGTCAGACTTAACCAGCATCAGACAGAAGCACGAGGAATCGGTCGAAGACTACATTGAACGTTTCAGGGAAATGAGGAACCGATGCTACAGTCTGGTTTTATCAGACTCCCAGCTAGCAGATTTGGCATTTCACGGCCTTCTGCTGCCAATCCACGAAAGATTTTTGGCTCAGGACTTTGACAGCTTAGCCCACTTGGGCCAAAAGGTGACGGCCCACGAGCAAAGCTTTCAAGAATCAAGGAAGGCCATCAAGAATATTACTCACGTCGCCTGCGAACAAACTCAGAATCAAGCGACAGCGACGTTGAAGTTGCGGCAACCGAGTGGACAAGAAACAAGAAGGTCATAGTCTGCCAATGGCTTTTGAAAACGGCTAAGGAGGAGAAGTACGACTTCGATATAACCAAAGCCGATAGGATCTTCGATCTATTGCTGAAGGAAAAACAAATTCAGCTCACGGTCAACCACGTCATCCCATCGGCTGAAGAACTCAAGAAGAAGAAGTACTGTAAATGGCATAACACCACCTCCCACAACACCAACGACTGCAAGGTGTTCAGGCAGTAGATCCAGTCGGCCATCGAAGCCGGGAAAATAAAATTCGCAGAATCAGATAAGCCGATGAAGGTTGATGGCTACCCTTTTCCGATCAACATGGTCCAGGCCAACCACGGGCGAGCTGATCAGCAGCACCGAATGACGCACAGCTTAGCCAAAATGCTAAAATCAGTTAGTGCCGACTCAGGGCCACCCCATAAAGAGCCGACTGGAGACATAGCTGCATCAATCAACATGGTGCACACCAACGGACGATCGGTCGATCGTCGGCCCAGGCAGGATAGCCGGCTGTGGTTCCAACGCAAGATCCAGGAGGAAGAAGAAGATTGGCGTGGCAGGCCGTACCAGAGGGAACCTGAACGCGTAGGATTGCAATATGTCAGACGCCATAGTGACTGCGATCCGCATTGGCGCTGCGAATTCTTCCGATTCTGCTGGGAATCGGGCATGAGGCTGCCCACAATCGAAAACTGCCCGACGAGTACAGGGACCCCCTAATACAAATTCCTGTTTGATTCGTCCCCAGGGCCATGCAGCTCAATCAGAGAAGGCTGCCTGTGCACGATCGGCTCGGGCCGATTCATCAAGACTTCTTCGAATATGAGGATAAGGAAGAAGAGGAAGCCGACGAAGAACAATCGGCTAACCCACAATGGTGCCCTTCTAACCTGTTCACCAAGACGCAAAAAAGAAGAATACAAAGGCTGAGAAGCGAAGGGCAGGAGGAAGACGTCCAACAAATGATTCGCACTAGCAACGTCGGCAGTGCGAAAAACAGTGGCGACCCAAGGAGAAGACCACTACAGCCAACGAGAGCCCAGCCGACCACGCAAAAAGGGCGGCCAAAGGAAAAGGGAAAGCTTCTGCATCGGTCAACATGGTATTTGCGTTGCTGGCTGAGTTTGAGGCCACCGAGGCCGATGCAGACAACGTCGAGGAGACCATGGCAAAACTTGTTCTGTCCCCAGAACAAGCTATCTTCGACAAACCTGAGAGGACTGAGAATTGGCACCTGAAGCCACTATATATAAAGGGATTCGTCAATGGCAGGACGATGTCCAAGATGCTGGTCGACGGAGGGGCTGCTGTCAATTTAATGCCCTATGCAACTTTTCAAAGACTGGCAAAGGAGCCGAAGACCTGATCAAGACAAATATGATTTTCAAGGACTTCGGCGGCAACCCTTCAGAGGCCAAGGGAGTTTTAAATGTTGAGCTGACCGTCGGCAACAAGACAATGCCCACTATGTTTTTCATCATCGACGAGAAGGGATCATATAGCCTGCTACTAGGAAAGGATTGGATTCACGCCAACTGCTGTATCCCTTCTACAATGCACCAAAGTCTGATCCAGTTGCAAGGCAACAAGATAGAGACCGTGCCAGCCGACAGGTCAGTCAACGTTGCTAATGCCGATTTGCCACTCTGGGAAATCGATGGTATTGATTGCCTGCCCGGCAAAATCTGGCAAGCCGACTTTCTAAAGGTGTCCGATTCCAATATACAGCCCATTGGAGACGAGGAGCCTCAATTGCTACTTTAAAGGCGTCGTGGATGGCTCGAGCGTCTACAGCGAGGACACTGTGGACGACAACGACAACAAACTTGGGCAAGGTTTTATGTCGGCCGACGAGCTAGAAGAGGTTGACATAGGAACAGGAGATAGGCCTAGGCCGACATACATTAGCAAAAATTTATCTTCTCATTTTAGGTCCAAACTCATCGATTTATTAAAGGAATACAAAGATGGTTTTGCTTGGGATTATTGTGAGATGCCTGGTCTTAGCCCATCCATTGTTGTGCATCGGCTACCTATAAAGCCTGGATATCGGCAGTACAAGTAGCCTTTGAGGAGGTTTAAAGCCGATATGTACGATGCGATCAAAGCCGAGATCACTCGGCTGTACGATGCCAGATTTATTCGGCCCTGCCGATACGCAGAGTGGGTCTCCAACATAGTTTCGGTGTTAAAGAAAAATGACAAGCTTAGGGTATGTATTGACTTCAGGGATTTGAACAGGGCTACCCCCAAGGACGAGTACCCGATGCCTATAGCCGATCTGCTAATGGATGCCGCCTCCGGCCACAAAATCATAAGTTTCATGGACGAGGTTACAACTAGATCTTCATGGTTGAGGAAGACATCCACAAGACAGCTTTCAGATGCCCAGGGGCAATCGGCCTGTATAAATGGGTCGTCATGACGTTCGGCTTGAAAAACACTGGAGCTACGTATCAAAGGGCCATGGACTATATTTTTCATGATATGATTGACTCCCTGGTAGAAATTTACATTGATGATGTAGTAGTTAAATCCAGGGAAATAGAAGACCATATAGCCGATCTAAGACAAGTTTTGGAGAGAACGAGAAAATATGGTCTGAAGATAAACCCCTTGAAATGTGCGTTCGGGGTATCGGCCGGGCAATTTTTAGGATTTCTTGTTCACGAAAGAGGAATTGAAGTTACACCCAGGAGCATTAACGCAATCAAGACGATTCAACCTCCCAAGAACAAGAAAGATCTACAGTTTCTGATCGGCAAAATCAATTTCATCAGGTGATTCATAGCCAATTTGTTAGAAAAGATGGAGCCATTCACACCATTGCTTCGGCTGAAGGCCGATCAAGCATTCACCAGGGGGGCAGAACAGCAGAAAGCATTGGACAATATCAAGGATTATTTAAGCTCACCTCCAGTCTTGATTCCTCCACAAAAAGGGATACCATTCAGGTTATATCTGTCAGCCGATGAAAAGTCCATCGGCTCAGTTTTAATTCAGGAGGTCGAAGGGAAAGAAAAGGCTATATTTTACCTCAGCCGACGGCTTCTGGATGCTGAAACAAGGTATTCACCAGTAGAAAAATTATGTCTTTCCCTATATTTTTTATGTACAGAGTTAAGGCATTACTTATTATCCAATGAGTGCACCGTGGTATGCAAAGCCGACGTAGTAAAATATATGTTGTCGGCTCCAGTGCTAAAAGGACGGGTTTGGGAAGTGGATATTTGCCCTAACAGAATTTGATCTACGATATCAGGCACCCAAGGCAGTAAAAGGACAAGCTATAACTGATTTCATAGTGGAACACAGAGATGATTCAATCGGCTCAGTAGAAATTATGCCTTGGACTTTAACTTTCAATGGCTCAGTTTGCGCCAATGGACGCGGAATCGGCTTGGTAATAATTTTGCCAAGGGGGGCAAGCTTCGAGTTTACTTTTTCAATCACACCCCACGCCACAAACAACCAAGCCGAGTATGAAGTCGTGCTTAAAGGACTACAACTGCTCAACGAGGTGGAAGCTGACGCTATCGAGATCATGGGAGATTCACTGTTGGTCATCAGCCAGTTGTCAGGGGAATATGAATGCAAGAACGACGCGCTGATGGACTACTATCAGAAGTGCCGAGAATTGATCGAAAACTTTCGGCTAGTGACAATGAAGCATATCCCCCGGGAACAAAATGCAGAAGCCAATGATTTTGCTCAGGGGGCATCAGGCTACAGGCCGATGATAAAAGATGTTGAAGTGGAGATCGCCACCATAATAGCCGACGATTGGAGGTTTGAAGTCTACAACTACCTGCAAAATCCTTCCCAGTCGGCTTCAAGGAAATTGCGCTACAAGGCTCTGAGATATGTTTTGCTCGACAAAGACTTATATTACCGGACGATTGATGGTGTGCTGCTCAAATGTCTCAATGCCGATCAAGCCAAGGTTGCTATCGGGGAAGTACATGAAGGGATTTGCGGCACGCATCAATCGGCTCACAAGATGAAGTCACCATGATGGAAGATTGTCACGCCCAGAAATTCCGACCCGAATTTTTGAAGCTATATGTGTATTAAAATCCCTGTCCAGGACCAGCCAGGGTACACATACGACAATTGTCGATATTACAGTTCCACGTCTTAGAAACAATACAAAAAAATTACAAAAGAGTAGCGAAAAAAGGAAAAGGGACTAAGCCTAAGCTTGATGCTGGCCACGTGGCTTCGACCACTCCACAGGCAGCTTCCAGAGTGTAGGACAAGCCTACTCCACTTCGTCTTCTTCTTCAGCTTCGGGCTCAGGCTCTGGTCAAGAGGCAAGGATGAGTACTCCCACGTACTCAGCAAGTCACACCGGAAGGGGAGAGGAATGAATGCAGGGAAGACAAGGTTTTGGCTAAGGTTTGCTTTTGCGCAAACAGCAGGGGTTTTTCCAAACAATACAGATTTTGAACACAGTCAAAACAACAGTAATTTAAGTAATTAAAGCATTTTGAATCCAACATTGTCCAACGTTATCCCCACGTTGGGACAGACCCAAACCATCCACCTATACTAGTCATGTTCCAATAATTAGGGTGTAAAAGTGTGGGACTAATTACGGAGAACTCGGTCGATCGCCCCATCACCGCGGGCATGGCTATTCGAATAGGTTTACTCTGATCAGAGGTGTACAACTGTACCCACAAGACACAGCCCCACAACACGGTCTCCCGTGTGCCGGAATACCACCGCGGTACTCCGAAAAGGGAACTGTGATAGGACCTTTCGTATAACCCCCCCACTAACCAAGCGAACCCCACCAAGGTTTCGCCCCCACTCCCAGACCCTGGGAATGGGCAGCCCCCCGAGTGTTAGTGATATGCCCTAGAGGCAACATGGAGATGTTGGATATCATGGTCAATGTTTATGTATTTATGAATAAAGTGTTATTCAGTTCCATGAAATAGACATCTTGTATTGATCAATAAGTACGTGACTTATTTATGAGACTATATATATAAATCTATTTCTAAATGATCCCTGATCATATATCATATTATTGGAACAAAGATGATTCCAAGATCGGCATGTTTATTGATTGATGATCATGTCTCATAGATCATGGGTATGGAGATGCCAAATCAATAAACATGGACACATGTGTTAGAGAACACATTGTTGGATAGACCCACCATGAGACACTACAGGAATTAATGTGCCATTAGTTGGTCTCAGGTAGTGTTGGTACAAAGTCCTTGGACCTGAGATCACCATGGATTCTAACATGTGTAGTAGCCTACTTTGGGACTACCAAACGCTATTCCGTAACTGGGTAGTTATAAAGGTAGTTTTCGGGTTTGCTATGAAACATGGAGTGGGATGTGAGTGATCAAGATGGAATTTGCCCTCCTTTGGAGAGATATCTCAGGGCCCCTCGAGGTAATGGATTATGGAAATGCATGGCCATGCTAAGTTGATTGAGGAGTCAATCAAAAGACAGATAATCTAATACGGTTCGAGTGAATGGTTAAGCTATTGAAGGGATGGCACACATCTTGCCTATAGCTTAATTGGTATCGTGAGGCAAAGGGATTTGTGTACACATTACAGGTTCAGAGCCGATATTATATTCTTGTATACTATGGTGTCAATATGTGTTGCTAGGCGCCGCTATTGACAGGTCGGCTGAGTTGGACTCGAGCCGACGATCGGCTAAGTTGGACTATGGTCGAAGCCGAGTATACCTGAACCTACAGGGTCGAACGCTTAAGGGGGATAAGAACATGCATTCGAGTTGGACTCGGATACAGCTCGATCGGATAGGGATCCGATCGGATAGAGTCCTATGGGCTTATGAAGTCCTGTCGGCCAACTCTATGAGATTCAGATAGGATCCGATTCAAAATAGAGTCCCGATGGGCCTCTAGGCCCAACCGGCAACTCTATATAAAGGAGGGAGGGGTGGAGAGCTACTGCACGTCAATTGAAGTCAATTGCGCCAAAATCAATCTGATCACACGCAGCTTTAGAAGTCGGCGAGATCAATCTCCACGGAAACCCTCCCCACCTTCGAGCCAAACCCTAGGCTTGCATCGCGTGCTAGCACACGGGTGTTCGTTGTTCTGTTCCCGAACGTGTGGATACCGGTAGAGGCGCTGCTACGTTGCGCGCTGTTGATCGGCTATGAATCGGCTGCAATCGGAGCGAGGTGACTATGGCAGGTCGGACGACTCGGATCGGCTGCGGCATCGGCGAATCAGCTCATTGGTGAATCGGTTGTCCCCAGGAATCGGCTGTCGACTTGCGGGAATCGACTGTCATCGGCGAGCACAGTTCCAGATTGGATAGTACTAATTGGCTATTTCCGCTGCATACTCCAATCGGTAACGATCTATCGGCCCTTACTTGCAAGTGTTCTTGGTTTGCGCGGTAGAAAAGTTTTTGTTTTCGGCTAGCGTAGCCTCCGCGTAACTCTTCACCGAGTGCCTCGGTGAATCCGACAGCCCAGCAACCCTTATACCGGGGCCGACTGAAACTCCATTTCGCTCACCCTTGTCGATGGGTTCGTCACCTAGGAGGGGCTACACTACGGGACCTACCTTACCCATTTCGGCTTGTGGTTTGCACGGTCATTCTCCCGAGGGGTCTCGTGAACCGGTCCTTAATTGCCATGGGCGCCGCTAACCAAAATCATAGCGCCCACAGCCCACCATTTGTCATATTTTAGTTGTTAATCCGGTTCACCTAAACACTAATTATTATCCCTCTGAACAGATGTCCAGGAGAGGCATATTAATGTGAGAATGACCCATTTAGTGAGCTAGTGAGTCTAAGCTAGGCTAAGCATAACCTAGTCCTGAATCTAATCATATTATTTTCCCAAGTTTAATCAAAGGATTTGGGGTGCCTAACCTAAGGCATAGACTAAGCATAAGGTGTACCATTCCCCATGAAATGACTTTATAAAAATACATGCAATTTCATAGAATAAAACATGTATTTTAGCAAAATGGGAGCAATATGATCAATAATATTGTATGACTTGCCTTGCTCTTCAGCTTGGGGAACTTCAGCGACGACTTCAAAGTAGACCGAGACGGAGGAACTACCGGGATCTACACGGCAAACAAGCACTTCAACAAAATTGGCTAAAAAACTACTAAAACAGGGAACAAAACCATTTTTAATGGATTCTTGGCAATTTTATGAGTTTATTGAAATTTGACTGGGCTAAAATGGAGGTCGGATTGAAAAGATATGATTTTTAGAAGTTTTTTGGGTTTTTTTACTAGAATAGAAAAATCCTTAATTGATTTATTGCGCAATAAATCCCGGGGAGGCATCAGCGGCTAGTGCTGACGTCAGTGGCCGAGGGCTGATGTCAGCGGCCCGCGGGAGCGTCGGTCCACGGTGGACCGAGTCCACGGCCGGACCGGGCGGTGCACCACGTGGCGCACACGTGGTGCCGAGGTGGCGACCTCGTGGCTTGCCACGTGGGTGAGCAGGGACGGATGGTGCCGATCGAACGAAGCCGATCGGACGGCCGAGAGGAAAAGGGTGTGGGCGCGGTCGGCCGATGGCGGCGGCCGGTGGCCGGAGACCGTCCGGTGCCATACGGGCGGCGGCGCGGGGCGGCGAGGTGCCGCGGGTTACGCGCGGGTGGAACCACGTGCACCCGAGAGGCGGCACGAGCGACCGAGAGCGGAGGGAGAGGGACAGCTCACCACGAGAGTTGCCGGAGTTGAGGGGGGCAACGGCGACGACGGCGAGGGAGGCGGCGGGAGCTCGCGGGGAAGGGTGGCCGAGGTGGCGCGGGTGCCGGGAAGAAGGAAGGAGACGGCGGCGAGGTCCGGGACGGCTCGGGACGTCGGGATGTCGCGGCCGAAGTCCGGCGGTGAGTTCCGAAACGAGGGTGCATGGCGCGGGGACGACGGAGTGAAGGATTAGCTCGGGTGAAGGTATGGGGAGCTCGGGGAGGGCGAGAGGGTGCTTAAATAGGGGATGGGGAGGTCGGCAGCAACCGGATAAGGGCGGAATTACTCGCCGGCGCAAATTTGGGGAAAGTAATGGCCGACGATGAAATCCGGCCATTAGAGCATGCGGGAGCGGAGGCCGGGGCTTTGAATGCCGGCGGGCACGGTGGGGAGTTAAGGCGGCGGGATCCCGGAGCGCAGGGAAGGCGGGCGCGCGAGATCCGAGCGGAGGGAGGCGGCAGAAATGACGCCGAGGTGGCTAGGGTCGGGGACGACGGCCTGACAGGCGGGCCCCACCTGTCAGCGTCCCGGGATAAAGGAGGATGCGAAATAGACTTGTTTGCGGGCGCGTGGGTTTAACGGGCCGCGGCCTTCGGCCGGCACACGAGAGAGGAGAGAGAGAGCGACGAGTGGGCGAAATCGGCTGGGCCGTTGGCCTGATCGGCTTGGCCGATCGGCTGGCGTGCACGGGGAGGGAATGGGCCGTCGGCTCGGGTCGGCGGCCCACAGCCGAAAATGGGCGGGAAAGGACGGAGGAGAGAGAAAAAGTATTTTCCCGGGATTTATTAATTCTGATTTTGATTTTAATTGGTTAAAATTATTTTTAGTGCTCTGAAAATTCCACAAAAAATCCTGTTAATGTATTTTGACATGTAGAATTTTAGAAAAATCCTACCATGCCATTCCCAATTAGCATTTGGCTTTTAAAATTGTTTGTTCTTTCCAGTTAATTCCAACGATTTTCTTTTATGATTTTTATTTTGGATTTTAACAGGGAAAAACACCTCAGGGTGTTACAAACCTATCCCCCTTAAACAGAATCTCGTCCCCAAGATTCGGAGGTACAGGCGAACAGATAGGGATGAGCGGCCTTTAGCTCATCTTCCCTCTCCTAGGTTGCTTCTTCTTCAGAGTGATGAGTCCATTCAAGTGTTAAGAAATTAGGAAAATTCATGTTTAATTTAATCCACCAAAGTGATATGAAAATACATTTTATAACATCACAAAAGTGCTTGTCTACACAAATCAGCATCATCACTTTGAATATGATCTTAGTGATAATTAGCAAAGCATGACATGAATTGGTACTCAAAAGAAACATGTCAACAGTACGAACGATAGCACTGAGCATCATGATTGTAGATATGACGGTACAACCAGAACGATGGTTGAGTAGATCGTACCCCATAGTAGAGCCGGAAGCGCCTGAAGAAGACATGCTGGTTCGGTGCAGTGAAGAACGCTTTGATCCAGTGAAGAACACGTTGGTGAAGATGAGTAGTCGTGTCGCCGATCGACACTCCCCAAAAACGTGATTGCCATCCTTCACCTGAGCAGATGAACGCACTGGACGAAGACGTTCCGGAGGCCTACTCTTTCATCCCGTGTGCGCGCACAAGAAGGAACGGGAAAAACTCTCACAGCTGGGATGTGGTTCCTCAATTCAGGAGAGTAAGGGGAAGGGAGAGGGGAAGGGAGAGCTCAAGCCAGAGAGAAGACAGGCGGCCTTTATTGTGCGCCAGGAAAGCGAGGAGACGGAAAACCGCCAAGCCACTAAATGGCACTAACTCGAGACGAAAAACCGCCAAGCCATTAAATGGCACTAACTCTGTAACTCCCATCACAATAGAGATTGAGTGACAAAAATAAAGTGTCGGCGGCGCAAGCACGCACGCACGCCTGCCTGCCTCGCCACGCCCACGCCCACGCCCACGGCCCGGCCCGGTCGGCCGGCGACGGCGCGCGCGTGTGGCACCCCTTCATCCTTTTCTCAACTTCTCAATATAGAGAGATAGGATCCCACTATATAAGTCGAGTCAAATTTCTGTTAATTTCCCGTATGGTACTAAACCTCTCATGTGCATTATTAGGGCCTTAGAGTTTTATTAGAATTATTAATGGGCCAAGCCCATATTATATCTAGCAATCCCCACTAAACTCTAAGGTTCGATGCAAATAGGTCTCAACACCACATTCCTTTTATATACCAGTGTTTTGATGGAGACTGTTAAGTTGAACATCCATCTAGAGTAATAGCTAAGCTCAACCACAACTGAACAATGGACTAAGCCTTGAATTGACAGTTTTGTGTGAGATGAGTTTCACTAGAACCCTAACTGATACTAGGCTGCAAAGAGCATCCCTCTGTTTGAAGCATATAAGTCGTACTTCTTGGCCTTTTCATGAGTATTTAGAGATTACCCACATCTCATAGATTGTGACTAACAATCGAACTCATATAGGTGTGTTCCTTATAGGATGTCCTGTAGGACAACACCCTGCTTAACCAAGCCACTCGGATCACATTAATAATTTAACCAACCTTCCTTACAGCATTGGAGAGACGGTGCATCTCAAATGAGCTAGACTTAATTCTAAGGAGTCTCTCCCTCAATCATCCACTAGCTTGTCTCACCATCCTAATTCACGGGATCTCCGATCACATAGAACAGGTTACCACTATGGATTGACTTCAAGTGGGTCTCAAGCCCAACTCCCTTGATGCACCTTCTATCAAATTTCGTGACAGCCCCTTAGTAAACTGATCTCCCAGATTCTTAGATGTATGGACATAGTCCAATGAAATTACTCCAGAGTTTCTCAATTTTCTGACAGACTTCAGACGCCTTTACACATGCCTAGTAGATTTCATGTTGTCCTTAGAACTGTTTACCTTTGTTATCACAATTTGGTTGTCACAGTTCATGGAAATAGCCGGTATCGGTTTTTCCACTATCGGTAAGTCCATAAGGAGTTCACGAAGCCACTCGGCCTCAGCGCCAGCGGTATCCAATGCTGTTAATTCTGCTTCCATTGTAGACTTCGTTAAGATAGTCTGCTTGCAAGACTTCCAGGAAACAGGGCCACCTCCAAGCAAGAACACGTATCCGCTCGTGGCATACAGCTCATCAGCATCAGAAATCCAATTAGCATCACAATAACCCTCCAGTACCCTTGGGTACCCAAGTAAAGTGAATGCCATAGCTCATTGTACCTTTCGATAGCGCAGACTCTCTCAAGAGCATTCCAATGAACATCTCCGGGGTTTGACACAAGCGGCTCGGCTTTACTTACAGCAAACAAGATATCAGGTCTTGTGGCGCTAGCCAAGTACATAAGAGAACCAATTATCTAAGAATATCTCAATTGGTCCCTTGGAATTCTATGATTTTTCCTCAATATTACACTTGGGTCATAAGGAGTTGGAGCAGGTGTACACTCACTGTACCCAAAACGGCTCAGTACCTTTTCCACATAGTAGGATTGCACAAGAGTTACCCCACCATTTCCTTCTTCTCTCAACGGCTTAATGTTAAGAATAACATCGCCTCACCTGTGTCTTTCATTTCAAAATTTATCGAGAAAATCTTTCACTTCATTAATCACATCAACGTATTTCCAAATATTAAAATATCATCCACATACCAGCACAAAATGACACCATTACCTCCACCAAACCGATAATATACACATTTATCAGCCTCATTCACCGCAAAGCCGGCTGATGTTAAAGTTTTATCAAATTTCTCATGCCACTGTTTAGGGGCTTACTTTAGGCCGTACAAGGATTTTAACAGCTTGCAGACCTTACCCTCTTGACCTTTTGCAATAAATCCATCAGTGATCCATATAGATCTCTTCCTCAAGCTCTCCATTCAAGAAAGCTGTCTTAACATCCATCGATGAATGAAAAGACCATGTGAGGCAGCCAGGGGACAACAGACACGGATGGTCATTAGTCGGGCAACGGGTGAGTAAGTGTCAAAGTAATCTTCTCCTTCCTTTTGAGTATAGCCCTTTGCAACTAGCCTAGCCTTGTACTTCTCAATAGTACCATCAGGCCTTAGCTTCTTTTTAAACACCCATTTACACCCTACGGGTTTACATCCATATGGACGATTAACCACTTCCCATGTCCCATTAGACATGATTGAATCCATCTCACTCGAACCGCTTCCTTCCATAAGTCGAATCGGAGAGGAATACGCCTCAGCAATCGTTGTAGGAGTGTCATCCACGAGGTATATAATAAATTCTTCACCGAAAGATTTTGCAATCCTCGGTCTCTTACTCTTTCGAGTGATGATTATTATCCTCCTCGGAATTTCTTCATGGGTTTCATAATCGGTGTGTATAATCGGTTCATCTGTCTCAGTGGTAGGAATAGAATCATGAACAGATATGCTAGGTGTATTCCTTTTCATAGGAAATTCATCTTCTAAAAATGTAGCATCTCTAGATTCCATGATTGTATCAACAACCATCCCAGGAACACTAAAATTTATTATTAAAAATCTATAACCTACACTATGAATAGCATATCCAAGAAAAACACAATCCACAGTTTTTGGTCCAAGCTTTCGCTTTTTGTTTATTGGCACGTTCACTTTTGCCAAACAACCCCAAGTTTGCAATAAGAGAGATTTAATTTCCTTTTCTCCCATTCCTCAAATGGTGTAGTTTCTTTGTTCTTTGTTGGCACTCTATTTAGGACATGACTCGCAGTCAATATTGCCTCACCCCACCATTCCTTAGATAAACCAGCAGTCTCTAACGTGGCATTTACCAAATCAGTTAGAGTGCGATTCTTTCTCTCAGCAATCCCATTGGACTGTGGTGAGTAAGGTGGTGTCCTCTCATGAATTATTCCGTGCACAGCGCAAAACTCAGAAAACTCATTAGAGAAATACTCTCCCCCGCAATCAGACCGTAGGCGTTTGATTTTCTTCTCAAGTTGATTCTCTACCTCGGCTTTGTAGATATTAAAATAATGCAACGCTTCATCTTTTGTTCTCATTAGATACACATAGCAAAATCGAGTGCAATCATCTATAAATGTAATAAAATATCTCTTACCACCTTTGGTCAATGTTCCATTCATCTCACAAACATCAGAATGAATTAAATCAAGAGTTGCCAATTCTCTCGTCATAGCAGCCTTGTGAGGCTTTCAAGGTTGTTTTGCTTCAACACACACATGGCACTTTGAAGTTTTGACCACATCAAATTTGGGGATTAAATTTAAACCAGCTAAGCGGGACATACAACCAAAATTAACATGACATAATCTCAAATGCCAAATATTTGTCTCAACATTACCAACCACATGGTTCACAGAATTAGAACAGTTATCAACCAAAGACAAGCGGAACAAGCCTCCGCTCTCATAGCCTTTACCAACAAAAGATCCAAACTTCGAAATGATGCATTTATTGGATTCAAACACTAGTTTATGACCATCACGACACAGCAAGGAGCCACTAATCAAGTTCTTCCTTATTGAAGGGACATGATGCACGTTCTTGAGCTGCACGGTCTTTCCCGAAGTAAGCTTCAGATTGACCGTACCAACACCATGAACAGCCGCACGTGCTCCGTTTCCCATCAGCAAGGCTCCAGTCCTCCCGACCTAATAAAATGAAAACAAGGAAAAATCAGCACACACATGAATATTTGCACCGGTGTCAACCCACCAATCAGGTGAATAACAAACTGAGAATGCAAAAGGTAGTAAATTACCATACTTAGGTGTAGCTGCCTCAGTCTCAACGGTGTTCACTGTTTTCTGTGGAGGAGGAGGCTTCCACTTAGCCTCGGGGCACTCCCTAGAGAAATGCCCAGTCTTTCCACAGGTGAAACAATTCATCTTTTCCTTGTTCATCATCTTCTTTCCCTTCTTGAAATTAGTGGCGGGCTTCTGCTTAAGCTCTCGCTGAAATTTCTTTTTCTGTGGTTTGGGACGGTTCTTTTGCACCACATGTGCACTAGAACTCCCCTCAATGACTTTCTTGCCTTTGACATCTTTTGCACTAGCCTTATCCTCAACATCTAGAGTCCCAACAAGCTCAATAGTGCTGAACTCTTGCCTCTTGTGTTTCAGAGAAGTTGCAAAATCAGTCCAGGTTGGTGGCAATTTTGCAATCATGCAGCCTGCCACAAACTTGTCACGAAGTGCACACCCAAATAGGTCGAGTTCTTTCACCAGTGCCTGTATTTCATGGGCCTGTTCAACTATAGGACGGTTCTCAACCATCCGGTAGTCATGAAACGCTCCATGACGTACGCTCGAACCGGCGTCGAAACACCGTAACGGGCCTCAAGTGCATCCCACATGGCCTTACCAGTCGGCATCCGCACATATGCATCAATCAGGGAATCCCCAATAATACTCAGCAAAGCGGCCTTGCAAGTGGTGTCGTCATGTTCAAATGCCCGTTGCTCATCAATGGTTAGCACACCATCAGGCCGTGCTTGCACCACATAAAAGCAGCGCATAGAGGTCAACCACAGTGTGGTTTTCTGGTGCCATCTCTTGTAATGTGTGCCCTCAAATGGCGTAGGTTTTAGCAAACCCGCAAAGCCAACAGATGAAAATGGCCTAAAATCACGTTTTTGGATTGTTAAGAAATTAGGCAAATTCATTTTTAATTTAATCCACCAAAGTGATATGAAAAGACATTTTATAACATCACAAAAGTGCTTGTCTACACAAATCAGCATCATCACTTTGAATATGATCTTAGTGATAATTAGCAAAGCATGACATGAATTGGTACTCAAAAGAAACATGTCAACAGTACGAACGATAGCACTAAGCATCATGATTGTAGATATGACGGTACAACCAGAACGATGGTTGAGTAGATCGTACCCCATAGTAGAGCCGGAAGCGCCTGAAGAAGACATGCTGGTTCGGTGCAGTGAAGAACGCTTCGATCCAGTGAAGAACACGTTGGTGAAGATGAGTAGTCGTGCCGCCGATCGACACCCCCCAAAAATGTGATTGCCGTCCTTCACCCGAGCAGATGAACGTACTGGACGGAGACGTTCCAGAGGCCTACTCTTCCATCCCGTATGCGCGCACGAGAAGGAACGGGAAAACTTTCACACTGGGATGTGGTTTCTCAATTCGGAGAGTAAGGGGAACGGAGAGGGGAAGGGAGAGCTCAAGCCAGAGAGAAGACAGGCGGCCTTTATTGTGCGCCAGGAAAGCGAGGAGACGGAAAACCGCCAAGCCACTAAATGGCACTAACTCAAGACGAAAAACCGCCAAGCCATTAAATGGCACTAACTCTGTAACTCCCATCTGGCACTAACTCTGTAACTCCCATCACAATGGAGATTGAGTGACAAAAATAAAGTGTCGGCGGCGCACGCACGCACGCACGCCTACTGCCTCGCCACGCCCACGCCCACGCCCCTCCCCGGCCGGCCGCGGCGCGCGCGCGTGTGGCACCCCTTCATCCTTTTCTCAACTTCTCAATATAGAGAGGTAGGATCCCACTATATAAGTCGAGTCAAATTTCTGTTAATTTCCCGTATGGTACTAAACCTCTCATGTGCATTATTAGGGCCTTAGAGTTTTATTAGAATTATTAATGGGTCAAGCCCATATTATATCTAACATGAACTCGGCAGAATCTGATAACTTTGTTCCGGGTCCTCCGTTCGCTGGTTTCGAGGATCCAGGCTGGTTTCTCCACATAAGTCAAATCTTCCTGGATTTCGATCTGATCTGGACTGGCTTGTTCTTCTGGAACTCTCAAACACTTCTTGAGTTGGGAGACGTGGAAAACGTCATGGATGCCTGCCATGGTGGTTGGCAGTTCGAGTTGATATGCCACTTCACTTCGTCGCTCTTGAATCCGTTATGGTCCCACATAGCATGGTGCCAACTTGCCTTTGGTTTGGAATCGGTGCACTCCCCGAAGTGGGGTGACACGAAGATATACATAGTCTCCGACTTTGAAAACTAGCTCTCTGCGGTGGTTGTCTGCATAACTCTTTTGACGAGACTGTGCAACTTGCATCCTTTCTCTTATGATTCTGACTTTCTCTTCGGCATCACTTAACACTTCAGTTCCGAATAACTGACGTTCGCCGGTCTGATCCCAGAAATGCGGGGTTTGACACTTTCGTCCATAAAGTGCTTCGAAAGGTGCCATCTGTAAACTGGCATGGTAACTGTTGTTATAGGAGAACTCTGCATAGGGCAGGTTCTTATCCCAAGCTCCTCCGAAATTCAGAGCACAAGCTCGCAGCATATCTTCCAAAACCTGGTTTACGCGTTCTGTCTGACCATCGGTTTGTGGGTGATAGGCCGTGCTAAAATTCAACCGGGTGCCAAGTTCCTCTTGTAGTTTTTGCCAAAACTTGGAGGTGAACTAACTACCACGATCAGATACTATCTTCTTGGGTACCCCATGAAGACACACAATCCTTGTAAGGTACAATTCCGCTAACCTTCTGCCCGTATAGGTGGTAAGCACTGGGATAAAATGAGCCACTTTAGTGAGGCGGTCGATTATAACCTAGATAGAATCGTGTCCTGATGATGTCCGAGGTAAACCGGTGATGAAATCCATCCCAATTTCCTCCCACTTCCATTCCGGGATTTGAAGTGACTGTAATAATCCAACAGGCCTCTGGTGTTCTGCCTTTACTCGCTGGCATACATCGCATAGTGCCACAAACTCTGCTATTTCTCTTTTCATGCTAACCCACCAGAATTTCTCCTTAAGATCCTGGTACATTTTGGTACTTCTCGGATGGATAGAGTACTGACTCTGATGTGCTTCAGTAAGGATTAACTTTTTCAATTCCTTATCTTCTGGCACACATATCCTGTTGCCCATCCATATGGTTCCGTGTTCATCTTCCGTGAAGTCACGAGCTTTTTCCACTCTCATATTCTTCTTAAGCTCAGCTATGTCAGGATCTGAGGCTTGAGCTATGCGAATTTGATCTAAGAGTGTGCGTTGGGCTTCAAGAGCGGCCACAAATCCGGGTTCAACAATTCCCAGGTTTAGGTGCTTTAAATCTTGTAGTAACGGTTCACATTTCCCTTGTATGTGGATAGAGTTGCAGTAACTCTTTCGGCTCAAGGCATCAGCTACCACGTTAGCTTTGCCAGGGTGGTAGTGTATACTTAGATCATAGTCCTTGATCAACTCCAACCATCGTCGCTGACGGAGGTTCCAATCCGGTTGGGTGAAGATGTATTTCGGGCTCTTATGATCCACATATATTTCACAGCGATTACCGATGAGGTAATCTCGCCATATTTTCAGAGCATGGATGACTGCTGCTAGTTCCAAGTCATGTGTTGGGTAGTTAGACTCATGAGGTCTCAACTGGCGAGAAGCATAAGCGACCACTTTTCCATCTTGCATCAACACACTTCCTAACCCTTGGTGAGATGCGTCGCAATAGACTTGGAAATCCTTGGTTTGATTTGGCAAGATCAATACGGGTGCAGACACCAGTTTTCTCTTGAGTGTTTCAAAACTCTGGTTGCGCTCGGCAGTCCATACAAACTTTTTATCCTTCTTTAACAACTGCGTCAATGACCTGGCAATCTTTGAGAAGTTTTCGATGAACCGACGGTAATAACCCGCAAGTCCTAGAAAACTTCTGACTTGGGTGACGGTTCTAGGTGGAGTCCATTTGGTTACTGCTTCCATATTGGAAGGGTCCACTGCGACTCCTTGGGCATTCACGATATGGCCGAGGAATTGCACTTCCTTCAACCAGAAAGCACATTTGCTAAACTTAGCATAGAGTTGGTGGTCTCTTAACTTTTCGAGTACCAACCGGAGATGGTGCTCATGTTCCTCTTCCGACTGTGAGTAGATCAAGATGTCGTCGATGAACACTACGATGAACTTGTCTAGGAATTCCATGAACACTTTGTTCATCAAATTCATGAAAAAGGTTGGGGCATTTGTAAGTCCGAAGGACATGACCGTGCACTCGTACAGACCGTATCGAGTGATGAAGGCAGTCTTGGGAATATCCTCCTCTCGAATTCTTAACTGGTGATAGCCTGATTGCAGGTCTATCTTTGAGAACACCTTTGCTCCCTTTAATTGATCGAACAGGTCGTCAATCCTAGGAAGAGGGTATTTGTTCTTAATAGTGACCTCGTTGAGTGCGGGATAGTCGACGCACATCCTTTTGGTCTTGTCCTTTTTCTCCACAAAAATGACTGGAGCACCCCAGGGCGATGTGCTCGGGCGGATATAACCTTTCTGTAACTGTTCATCTACTTGTTTCTTAACCTCTGCCAACTCATTGGCTCCCATTCTATAGGGCCTCTTGTGGATCGGAGCAGTGCCAGGGACTAGGTCAATTCGAAATTCTATTTCTCTTTCAGGAGGCATTGTGGTTAGGTCTTCTAGGAAGACTTCCAGATACTCACAAACCACAGGAATATTTTCTAACTTCGCCTGGTTCTTTCCTTTCCCTTCGGTTTTCTCCTTAGCCGAGATCCGATTCAGACTTGCCAATACTCTTAGTGGTTTAGGGGAGCGGTAAACCACTTTCCTCCCTTCGTCATTGGTCAAGAAGATCGTGCGGCTTGCACAATCGATCAGACCTTTATGACGGGTCAACCAGTCCATCCCAAGGATGACATCCAGGTCTTTTGATTCTAGAAGGATAAGATTGGCTAGAAAGGGGGATCCTTGGATTTCTATTGCCACTGAGGGGCAAAAGTGGGCAGTGTTCAAATGATTCCCGGGAGTTTGAACCCGCTTGGGTATCTTAAGTTTTAACACCGACAACCCATGTGTTCCCACAAATGCTTTTGATATGAAAGAATGGGTTGCACCCAAATCAAACAGGACTGATGCATTAAAGGAGTTAACAGGGAACATACCCAGTATGACATCCAGTGTGTCCTGTGCCTCCTCTGCTGAAACATGATTCACTCTTGCTTGGATGAACCTGGGTGCGCGTTTTGGTCTTGGACACTTGTCTGCGAAATATCCAGGTTCTCCACAGTTGAAACAGTTACCCGGTTTGAATCCCGAGTCCTTCTTTGGTGGCATTGGCTTGGACTGCAGTGGCGGCTGCACCGTTGGCGGACGCGGGGCCGGAGTCCGCTGTGGCTGCCCGGGACGTCTTCCGTTGGATTGGAAATTCCTAGGACGGTACGGGCGATGTTGACGAACGATCATAGTGGTAGGTCCACTCTGACCACCCTGGGTGAAACGCGGCCGCTGGGGATTCCCTTGCTGAGGGTGTGGCCTAAACTGAGTAGCCTTCCGTTTCCTAAGCATTTTATTGCATTGATCTTCTTGACGGATGGCTTTGTCGACCAATTTCTCGAAGTCGGCGTATTCACCGAAGATGAGTTTGTCTGTTAGCTCATCGTCCAACCCAGCCAAGAACTTCTCTTGACGCTCGGTGTCAGTGCGAACGTCCTCTGGAGCATATCGCGCTAAGCGATTAAACTCGTGTAGATACTCGGTTACGATTCGGGTGCCTTGCTCCAGGGATCTGAACTCCCTCTTTTTCTAGGCTACTATCCCTCTGGGGATGTGTGCCTTCCGGAATTGGTGGCAAAACTCTGCCCAAGTAACTGCGGGTGCGTCCGCCCGACGGGTAACCAAGAAGTTGTCCCACCAGGCTGAGGCGGGGCCTTGGAGTTGGTGGGTGGCGAAAGACACCCTCTCCTGGTCCGTGCACTGGAGAAGGTCCAACTTCTTTTCTATGGCGATGATCCAGTCATTAGCCTCCATGGGGTTGGTGGTGCTGGAGAAAGTAGGGGGTCGGACTCGAAGGAATTATGACAGTTTGTTTTGTGGGGGAGATGGTGGTGCGAAATGGTCGTGCTGATGCTGGTTCTGCTGCTGAAACGATTGCATCATTTACAACTGCATCTGCTGATCCTGCTGTTGCATCTGCTGCATCATTGCAGCCATCATCTGGGTCTGGTTGGCTAGGACTTGTGCCAAAGTGATGTTCTCAGGTGGAGGAGGTGGGTTGTTTGCATTAGCACGGGTGTTGTTCTCGGCTGACTCAGTGCTGGTGCTGCCATTCCTGGTGTTCACCATCTGAAGAAGCGGAACAAACAAGGCGGGGAGAAGGAGTAAAACAGATTGGACAGAGAAGTTGATCTTTATTACTTGTTTTGATCTGTTCTTTAATTAAAACACTTAAAACACACTCGACATCCTTAATTGGACAACCCATATCCACACTTGATACAGGTTGACCTCTACCCATGCACAGCACTCCTAACACACAGCAACTAAGCACACAGGAAAACTAGGAAAACGGTAAACTAAGGGTGGCGACGCTCTAAGGGTCGGAGCGGCTTCCACGGTCGGAGGAGTCAAAACCACTCGCAAGGTAGTTCCCTTCTTCCTTTTCCTTCGAGCGGCTTTGAGAGCTTGCTAACCCTTCTTTCCGTCCAGGGCTCTTGGAGCTGCCGCTGCTACTGCCCTTGCTGCTACTGGACACTGAGATCCATCCTCCTCCTTCGCTTGGGGCAGGGACCAGAGCAAGCATAGGATCTGGCACTGGGGCGGGGACTGGGGAAGATGGCGGTGTAGGAGGTGGAACCCTAGGCGCCAGCTGCATCTGCACCGGAGCCTTGGTGTTCTTCCGCGGCGTGATCCTGATCTGAAGGATGTTGGGAGGTGGAAGTCCCTTCAGACTGGCGATCTCTCTCTTGAGACGATCCACCTCATCCTTCAAACTCTTGATCCTTAAGATCTTCTGGTCATTCAGAGCATTTGCCACCATGTAGAGATCTGCATGCATCTTATGCAGCCCTTCAATCACCGTCCTCATGTGAGAGAAGGTGGTGTCGTTCTCCCCTTCAGCAGATTGGAAGGTGTTGACTGCTGACGAAGTTCCACGCCGAGGATGATACCGGTAGGCAGAGTGGCGGAGATGGTAGTCATGCATATCCCTCATCCGAGCCAGCATCAGATAAGCAGCTTCTTGGCAGGCATGCTCATCTGTTCCTCCCGACGCAGTGACCACCATGTTCGGGATGTTAGTGCCGATGAACCCGTGCACCTCCAGGCGGACTTGGTGAGGCAACTCAGTGCTGAATGGTGAGACGACAGTGTACTCAGGTGCATCCGGATAGCCCACTGCCAAGGCCATCCTTGCCAGCTCCGCGACGAAACCCTTCAATCCTTGACAGTTGTGGGTGTCTGGACGGCCTGCCATCTAGAGAAGACAAGGTAGGGGATCAATGCATGCTCAACCCCAAGTTAGATAAACAATAAAGGACTCAAGTAAAGTAAACGAGAAAAAGAGGGTTTTTGAGAAACACTTTTATGAGGATAAGTAAAACTTCTAAGGACATCCCCTAGATGATGCTGCAAAATAGATGCTTAGTTATAATATAAAATTGGCGGCCATTCCCTCCTATCTCGACTTAGGACTTTGATCCCTTAGAAAATCCCAACTTGGCAGCCGAGTAAGAGATCAAATGATTTTTCCAAATTTTAACTCTAAAATCCTATCACTTAGACTTGACCAAGTTTTCAAAATGTTTTGAGAGAGACTTAAATTTTTTCCCAATCCCGAGGAAACAAGACCCATTTTCCCGAAACGACTTGAAGCGTGGCTTATGCATACGAAAAGATTCATAGGGCTCCTAAGGTTTTTCCGTTTGGCTTTTTCTACGGTCTAGAAATTGGGTTTGATACCAACTTGTCACGCCCAGAAATTCCGACCCGAATTTCCGAAGCTATATGTGTATTACAATCCCTGTCCAGGACCAGCCAGGGTACACATACGACAATTGTCAATATTACAGTTCCATGTCTTAGAAACAATACAAAAAAAATTACAAAAGAGCAGCGGAAAAAGGAAAAGGGACTAAGCCTAAGCTTGACGCTGGCCACGTGGCTTCGACCACTCCATAGGCAGCTTCCAGAGTGTAGGACAAGCCTACTCCACTTCGTCTTCTTCTTCAGCTTCGGGCTCAGGCTCTGGTGAATAGGCAAGGATGAATACTCCCACGTACTCAACAAGTCACACCGGAAGGGGAGAGGAATGAATGCAGGGAAGACAAGGGTTTGGCTAAGGTTTGCTTTTGCGCAAATAGCAGGGGTTTTTCCAAACAATACAGATTTTGAACACAGTCAAAACAACAGTAATTTAAGTAATTAAAGCATTTTGAATCCAACACTGTCCAACGTTATCCCCACGTTGGGACAGGCCCAAACCATCCACCTATACTAGTCATGTTCCAATAATTAGGGTGTAAAAGTGTGGGACTAATCATGGAGAGCTCGGTCGATCGCCCCATCACCGCGGGCATGACTATTCGAATAGGTTTACTCTGATCAGAGGTGTACAACTATACCCATAAGACGGTCTCTCGTGCGCCGAAATACCACCGCGGTACCCCGAAAAGGGAACTGTGATAGGACCTTTCGTATAACCCCACCACTAACCAAGCGAACCCCACCAAGGTTTCGCCCCCACTCCTGGACCCTGGGAATGAGCAGCCCCCCCGAGTGCCTCGGTGAATCCGGCAACCCAGCAACACTTATACCGGGGCTGACTGAAATTCCATCCCGCTCACCCTTGCCGATGGGTTCGTCAGCTAGGAGGGGCTACACTACGGGACCTACCTTACCCATTTCGGCTTGTGGTTTGCACGGTCATTCTCCCGAGGGGTCTCGTGAACCGGTCCTTAATTGCCATGGGCGCCGCTAACCAAAACCATAGCGCCCACAGCCCACCATTTGTCATATTTTAGTTGTTAATCCGGTTCACCTAAACACTAATTATTATCCCTCCGAACAGATGTCTAGGAGAGGCATATTAATGTGAGAATGACCCATTTAGTGAGCTAGTGAGTCTAAGCTAGGCTAAGCATAACCTAGTCCTGAATCTAATCATATTATTTTCCCAAGTTTAATCAAAGGATTTGGGGTGCCAAACCTAAGGCATAGACTAAGCATAAGGTGTACCATTCCCCATGAAATGACATTATAAAAATACATGCAATTTCATAGAATAAAACAGGTATTTAGCAAAATGGGAGCAATATGATCAATAATATTGTATGACTTGCCTTGCTCTTCGGCTTGGGGAACTTCAGCGACGACTTCAAAGTAGACCGGGACGGAGGAACTACCGGGATCTACACGGCAAACAAGCACTTCAACAAAACAGGCTAAAAAGCTACTAAAACAGGGAACAAAACCATTTTTAATTGATTCTTGGCATTTTTATGAATTTAATGAAATTTGAATAGGCTAAAACGGAGGTCGGATTGAAAAGATATGATTTTTAGAAGTCAGCGGCTAGGGCTGACATCAGTGGCCGAGGCCTGACGTCAGCGGCCCGCGGAGCGCCGGTCCACGGTGGACCGGGTCCATGGTCGGACGGGGCAGTGCACCACGTGGCGCAGACGTGGTGCTGAGGTGGCGACCACGTGGCTTGCCACGTGGGTGAGCAGGGACGGACGGTGCTGATCAGGCGAAGCCGATCGGACGGCCGAGAGGAAAAGGGCGCGGGCGCGGTCCGTCGGCGGCGACGGCCGGTGGCCGAAGGCTGGCCGGTGCCATACGGGCGGCGACGCGGGGCGGCGGGGTGCCACGGGTTATGCGCGGGTGGAACCACGCGTACCCAAGAGGCGACACGAGCGACCGAGAGCAGAGGGAGAGGGACGGCTCACCGCGAGAGTTGCCGGAGTTGAGGGGGACGACGGCGACGGTGGCGAGGGAGGCGGCGGGAGCTCGCGGGGAAGGGTGGCCGAGGTGCCGCGGGTGCCGGGAAGAAGGAAGAAGATGGCGGTGAGGTTCGGGACGGCTCGGGACGTCGGGATGTCGCGGCCGAAGTCCGACGGCGAGTTCAAACGAGGTGCACGGCGCGGGGACGACGAAGAGAAGGATTAGCTCGGGTGAAGATGTGGGGAGCTCGGGGAGGTCGAGAGGGTGCTTAAATAGGGGATGGGGACGTCGGCGGTGACCGGATAAGGGCGGAATTACTCACCGGCGCAAATTTGGGGAAAGTAATGACCGGCGATGAAATCCGGCCATTAGGGCGTGTGGGAGCGGCGGCCAGGGCTTTGAATGCCGGCGAGAACGGTGGGGAGTTAAGGCGGCGGGATCCCGGAGCGCGGGGAAGGCGGGCGCGCGAGATCCGAGCGGAGGGAGGCGGCGGAAATGGCGCCGAGGCGGCCGAGGTCGGGGACGACGGCTTGACTGGCGGGTCCCACCTGTCGATGTCCCGGGATAAAGGAGGATGCGAAATAGACTTGTTTGTGGTCGCGAGGGTTTAACGGGCCGCGGCCTTCAGCCGGCCCGCGAGAGAAGAGAGAGAGAGTGGCGTGCGGGCGAGATCGGCTGGGCCGTCGGCTTGATCGGATGGGCCGATCGGCTGGCGCGCACGGGGAGGGAATGGGCCGTTGGCTCGGGCCGGTGGCCCACGGCCAAAAATGGGCGGGAAAGGACGGAGGAGAGAGAAAATTGATTTTCCCAGGATTTATTAATTCTGATTTTGATTTTAATTGGTTGAAAATTATTTTTAGTGCTCTGAAAATTCCACTAAAAATCCTGTTAATGTATTTTGACATGTAGAATTTTAGAAAAATCCTACATTGCCATTCCCAATTAGCATTTGGCTGTTAAAATTGTTTGTTCTTTCTAGTTAATTCCAACGATTTTCTTTTATGATTTTTCTTAGGGTGTTACAAAGATTGTTTCAAGTATTACAAAGGATGCCAAGACTGTCAAAAGTTTGGAGCTATCCAAAGGCCACCAGCATCGGCTATGAACCCCATCATCAAGCCTTCACCGTTCAGAGGTTGGGGAATCGACATGATCGGCCAAATTAATCCACCTTCAAGCAAAGGACACAAGTTTATATTGGTGGCAACCGATTATTTTACCAAGTGGGTGGAAGCAATTCCTTTGAAGAAGGTTGATTCTGGGGATGCCATCGAGTTTGTCAAGGAACATATTATATAGCGACTCGGCCTCCCTCAAACTATAACTACGGATCAGGGATCTATTTTTATCTTAGACGAGTTTGTTCAGTTTGCCGACGGCATGGGGATCAAGTTGCTCAATTCTTCACCATACTATGCTCAGGCCAACGGGCAAGCAGAGGCCTCAAACAAGAGTTTAATCAAGCTGATAAAAAGAAAGATCGCTGAATACCCGAAGCTATGGCACAGCCGATTAGCCGAATCATTATGGGCCTACCAGATGGCTTGCCATGGATCGATCCAGGTGCCTCCATATAAACTGGTCTACGGACATGAAGCAGTTCTGCCATGGAAAAACATCATCGGCTCAAGAAGGATTCAACTACAAGACCAGCTGACAGCCGATGATTATTATAACTTAATGGTGGATGAATCAGAAGACCTTGTTTTGTCAAGAATGCGCGCCTTGGAAAAAGTGACCAGAGACAAGGAGCGGGTAGCACGTCATTATAACAAGAAAGTTGTCCCTAAGTCTTTTGAGGAGGGCGAGCTCGTTTGGAAATTAATATTGCCGATTGGATCAAGGGATAACAAATTCGGCAAGTGGTCACCTAACTAGGAAGGGCCTTTTGAAGATCCACAAATGCATCTCTAAAGGTGCCTACATGTTGGAAGGATTGGATGGAGAAGTACTTGGGATGGCTCTCAATGCCAAATATCTGAAAAAATATCACCCCAGTGTTTTGATCAACTCGTGATTCGACTAATGCCTGGCCGATACGTGTTAGCCGATGTGGTGGGATACACACATCACCTTTAGACCATTTTTTCTAAGTTTTTCCCCTTTGGTTTTCCTAAATCGGCTCGATACAGCCGACACGCCTTGGTTTGTTCGGAATATTAATTTTATCAATGCTGCAGTCATCATCGACAAAACTAGGGGGGCATATACATGTACAGCATCAGGAATCAGACTTAGAAAGTTTTCGAAATTTTTCAAGGCATTCAAAGCTTAGATCGGCAGAAGGAATGAGATTAAGGTCAACCAGCCGATTACAAAAGATTGTTTAAACAAAGTTAATGCAAGTTTCGAAAACTAAGTCCTATTACATGCCCAAGAATGCATCTATGGCCGAGATCGCTAAAGTCTTGATGGCGTTCACTTTGTCAATCACAGCCAAATCTTCTGCATCAGAACCGGGGATCACTTTAGCCGACCTATGCAACTCCTTCAGATGCTTGATTGTGGCCGTCAATCTGCTCTTTTGGTCTTCAGTGGCTTTGGGCAGATCGGCTAGCAGCTGTTCTTCAGCGGCAATCTTCGCTCGACATTGTTCCAACTGCAGCAACAGGCCGGCTTCTTCAAGTTTGAGATCGGCAATCCGGGCCTGTGAAGCCGATGGACCGGCCGTCAACTCATTTAGCTTCGCCTTTTCAGCTTCCACATTCTTAACTATTTCTTCGATCCAAGCTGTTACATCGGCCTGGGCGGCTCTCTCTATCATCCTTTGCATTGCACGCCCTAACTTAGGCCGATGCAGGTCGATGTAGACAGCTTCCGAGGTTTTGGTGGCCAGATCTTCCGGGAGTTGGCTCTCAATCTCGAAGAACCGTGACCTGGCCGATCCGCATTCCACAACTAGGCGGTCCACGTCAATATCTAGCCAATTGCGGATGTCTTGGAGTTTGCTCTTAAGTTCATCGGCTACAATTTTGTCCGGACTGGTTGCTTCGCCTTCTTCATCAGCAAGGAACTCCTTGATGTCAAAGGACAGCAAATCGGCCAGGGTATGCAAAAGAGATGGAGAAGACAGATCACAAGTCAGAAAGTAGTCGATTATTCAAGGACTAAAAAGAGGAAAGGAACAAGGCTTACTCTTGCTGCAGGGACTGGAGCAACCGCTTCTTCGGCGACCGGACTAGTTGGAGGAACGGCCTCCTCATCATGATCATTGGCCAATGTGGCCACCTCCTCGGTGTGTTCGTTGATCGGCCCAGCGACATCTTCGGTGTCGTGGCTGCCCGCAGCCGATTGAGTGTGCTCGCTGGAGACGTGGGGGCAGCCGATGGAGACCGAGGAGGCTACACGAGAGACAAAATGTTAGTTCAGATCGACCAAGGAAAGCAAAGCAAAGGAAAGACAAGGTTAGAAGTTTATGGTGAGGCAGGACGTGAAGGGCGACCAACTAGCCTTTTGAACTACGGAGGAAAATTTGGTTAAGGATTAAGGTGATCAATGTTTATGAACCAGATTTGACGAGAGTGTTAGTGATATGCACTAGAGGCAACATGGAGATGTTGGATATCACGTCAATGTTTATGTATAAATGAATAAAGTGTTATTCGGTTCCATGAAATAGACATCTTGTATTGATCAATAAGTACGTGACTTATTTATGAGACTCGATATGTATGAATCTATTTCTAAACGATCCTCGATCATATGTCATATTGTTGGAACAAATATGATTCTAAGATCGGCATGTTTATTGATTGATGATCATGTCTCGTAGATCATGGGTATGGAGATACCAAATCAATAAACATGGACATATGTGTTAGAGAACACATTGTTGGATAGACCCACCATGAGACACTACAGAATTAATGTGCCATTAGTTGGTCTCGGTAGTGTTGGTACAAAGTCCTTAGACCCGAGATCACCATGGATTCCAACATGTGTAGTAGCCTACTTTGGGACTACCAAACGCTATTCCGTAATCGGATAGTTATAAAGGTAGTTTTCGGGTTTGCTATGAAACATGGAGTGGGATGTGAGTGATCAAGATGGAATTTGCCCCTCCTTTGGAGAGATATCTCTGGGCCCTCGAGGTAATGGATTATGGAAATGCATGGCCATGCTAAGTTGATTGAGGAGTCAATCAATGACGATAATCCAATACGGTTCGAGTGAATGGTTAAGCTATTGAAGGGATGGCACACATCTTGCCTATAGCTTAACCGGTATCGTGAGGCAAAGGGATTTGTGTACACATTACAGGTTTAGAGCCGATATTATATTCTTGTATACTATGGTGTCAATATGTGCTGCTAGGCGCCACTATTGACAGTCGGCTGAGTTGGACTCGAGCCGACGATCGGCTAAGTTAGACTATAGCCGAAACCGAGTATACCTGAACCTTGGTCGCACGCTTAAGGGGATAGAATAGATATTCGAGTTGGACTCGGATACGGCTCGATCGGATAGGGATCCGATCGGATAGAGTCCTATGGGCTTACGACGTGTGGGGCGGCCAACTCTATGAGATACGGATGAGATCCGATTCAAAATAGAGTCCTAATCGGCCACTAGTCTCGTCGGCCAACTCTATATAAAGGAGGGAGGGGTGGAGAGCGTCGACGTCAATTGCATCGCGTGCAAATGAAGTCGCCGAGATCAATCTCCACGGAAACCCTCCCCACTTTCGAGCCAAACCCTAGCCTTGCATCGCGTGCTAGCACACGGGTGTACGGCGTTCGTCCCCGGACGTGTGGATACCGGTAGAGGCGCCGCTACGTTGCGCGCTCTTGATCGGCTGCGGTCGGGCGCATCGGAGCGAGGCGTGAGAACGCGGCCGGACGACTCGAATCGGCCGATTGGCGAATCGGCTGTCTCCGGGAATCGGCTACACTGTTCCGGATCGGATTGCCCTGATTGGCTATTCCGCTGCACTCTACTCCAATCGGTAACGATCTATCGGCCCTTACTTGCAAGTGTTCCTGGTTTGCGCGGTAGAAATTTTTGTTTTCGGCTAGCGTAGCTTCCGCGTGACCCTTCAGTGGTATCGAGCTAATCTTGCTTAGTTCGGGTTTTAGATTGGATCTGGAATAAGTTTTGCGCACGGGTTGATTAGATCAATCGGTTTAACGGGATCTCGTTGAGGAGAGTTAATGGTAATTGCGTTCCTTGATAGTGTATCGGAACGGTGTAATGTGATTACGTCGAAGCAATTTCCAAATAACTCGGTTTGAGTTGGGTTCGAGATAGCGTTCCTTGATAGTGTATCGGAACGGTATAATGTGATTATACCGAAGCTATCTCGTAGTCCGACTTTGTTGCTGCCTCGCGCCTACGCAAACCATCTCCCTTGATAGTGTATCGGGACGGCATAATATGATTATGCCGATATGGTTTCCATAAGCGATTTCATACGTGCATACCCCCTTATAGGTCGTCTCGATGCCGTAGCTCTGCGATAGGTAGAAAACGTTTCTACGCCTAACTTGTTTTTGCAGAGAATGCTTTGAGATGGTATGGCCCTATTGTATGTATGAGATGTATGAGATGCATGTGATGCATGTAATATTCTTTCATATGTGCAATCCCCGTAATATTCTTTCATACGTGCAATGCTTGTAATATTCTTTCACGACTGCGAGTCGATGTAATCTTCAATTAGAGCTTCTACGTAGTAGCTTAGTTTGAAGATATCAAGCATTCGACACTTGGAATATGGTGCCGAAGATGGAGATCCTCGCCGACATGGAGATGGAGATCACCATGTGAAGGGGGCCATACTATTTCATTATATGCTATTCTTCTTGATTTCATATGTGATATGTTTGTTTGATAGGATAGCATCCCTCTCAAAATTAAGTAGTAATGATGCCCTTCCAAATGTTGCACTCGTCACCGTTATGCTCGTCAATGGTGGGTCTCGCCAAAGCAGAGTGCCATTCTCTATCATAACACGAGGGGGTATATGTCGACATATACATGCAGGAGCATTTGGTTTACTTAACAAGGCTATCAAAACAGTTTTGGGCCTTGGGGCATAGGTTGGCGCCGGGGCATGGAGATGCCACACCAACAACAAGAGTCACATAGAGATGTGATTAGCAAGGTGTTGCTTACGATGTTACTAATTTTCTAGCAGTAATGCCAAAGCTCACTAGAAAATTAATTAACATGTGGATCTTGACCCAATACGTAACCTAGAGGGAAGGTGGAAAATACGTAATGGGAGTCTAATGTTAAATTGTTTAACAATAGACATAGCATAAACATTGTGCTAAACTTTGCTTTTTCTCGTTGTAGAATAAATGGCGGCTAATACTACACCCTACCTTTAATTTGCGATCTATTCTCGAAAAGGAAAAATTAAATGGAACAAACTTTATGGATTGGTATCGAAACTTGAGAATTGTTCTCAAGCAAGAGCGTAAGGAGTACGTTCTTGAAGTACCCTATCCCGAGGATTTGCCAACTAATGCCACCGCAACGCACGGAGGGCTTATGAGGAAGCACACTAATGATGCCCTAGATATAAGTGTCTCATGCTTGCTACAATGTTCCCCGAGCTTCGAAGCAATATGAGAGCAACGATGCTCACACTATTATTCAGTGGACTGCGTGGCATGTTTGAGAACCAAGCTCGGGCCGAGAGGTTCAACACCTCAAAGTCCTTGTTTGCGTGCGTGCTTGTTGAGGGGAATCCCGTCACCCGCATGTGATAAAGATGATTGGCTACATTGAGAGTCCGGAAAACGGGTTTTCCCCTTAGCCAAGAGTTGGCTACCGATGTGATTCTCCGCCGCTCCCTCCGAGCTTCGAGCCATTCATATTAAATTATCACATGAACAATATGGATAGGACCTTGGCTGAATTGCATGGGATGCTAAAGACAATGAGGAGAGTATCCAGAAAACGGTCATCATGTGATGATGATGCGTAAGGCTAAGCGCAAACCACATGTCAAGAAACTTTGCACCAAGAGAAAGTTAACTCCCGATGAGATCGCGAGTGCCTCTAATGCAAAGAAGGGCAAGAAGGGTCGGCGGCATCGATGCCGTTTGCTTCTACTTGCAAGGAGACAGCCACTTGGAAAAGGAACGCAAGAAGTACATGGAGGATCTCAAGAAGAAGCAAAGTACGACTTCGCTCGGTATTAATGTTATCGACATTAATCTTGCTACTTCACCTACGACTCTTGGGTATTTGATACCGGATCGTAGCTCATATTTGCAAATCGTTGCGGGAATGAGAAGAAGTAGAGGATTGAGAAGGGGCGAGGTGAACCTGCGTGTCGGCAATGGAGCAAGCGTTGCTACGATTCTTGTCGGCACAGTACCACTTCATCTACCTTCGGATTAGTTTTGGAATTGAATAATTGTTATTGTGTTCCAACACTATGTCAAAACGTTATTTCCGCTTCATGTTTGCAAGCGGAAGGATATAATTTTAGATCAATGAACAATGGTTGTTCAATATATCTCGAGATATGTTCTATTTTCATGCTCCATTGGTGAATGGATTATACGTTTTGAATCTTGAAGCGTCTCCCATCTATAACATTAATACGAAAGACAACTCTCTAATGATATAAACCCCACGTTTATCCGGCATTGTCGCTTAGGCCATATAAATAAGAAACGCATGGAGAAGCTCCATAAGGATGGATTGCTTCACTCTTTTGATTTTGAATCATTTGAGACATGTGAGTCTTGTTTACTTGGTAAGATGACAAAGGCACCTTTCACGGGACACAGTGAAAGAGCAAGTGACTTGTTGGCACTCGTACATACCGATGTATGTGGACCAATGAGCTCGACGGCCGAGGTGGTTATCGTACTTCATTACCTTTACCGATGACTTTAGTAGATATGGTTATATCTACTTGATGAGGCATAAGTCCGAATCCTTTGAAAAATTCAAAGAATTCCAGAATGAAGTACGAATCATTTAGGGAAAACAATCAAGTTTCTACGATCGATCGTGGAGGGAATACTTGAGCCAAGAGTTTGGTAATCATCGAAAGATTGTGGAATTGTTCCACGCTTAACTCCGCCAGAACTCCACAATGGAACGGAGTGTCCGAACGGAGAAATCGCACCTTGTTGGACATGGTGCGGTCGATGATGAGCCAAAGTGATCTTCCGTTATCTTTGGGGATATGCTCTTGAAAGCATTGCGCTCACACTAAATAGAGTTCCATCTAAGTCGGTTGAAAAGACACCATATGAGATATGGACAGGGCAACCCCCTAGTTTGTCTTTTCTCAAAATATGGGGATGCGAAGCTTATGTAAAACGTTTATCGACAAGCTCACACCCAAATCGACAAGTGCTTCTTTGTGGGATATCCTAAGGAAACTAAGGGATATTACTTTTATAATCGGGAACAAGGCAAAGTGTTTGTCGCCCGACACGGTGTCTTCTTAGAGAAAGAGTTTCTTTCAAGAAGGGTTAGTGGGAGCAGGGTGCATCTTGAAGAAGTTCAAGAAACACCGAAAATGTTTCCGACCACGAACCACAACAAGGTGCAAAGTGTTGCGCCACCGTTGTAGATACACCACCCACGAGGCTCGAAAGATCACGTCGTGCACCGAGTGTACACAGTGCGGAACAACGTGATATATAGTTGTTGGACAACAATGAACCTAAGACCTATGAGGAAGCGATGGTGGGACCCGATTCCAACAAGTGGCTTGGAGCCATGAAATCCGAAATAGAATCCATGTACGACAATCAAGTTTGGAACTTGGTTGATCCACTCGATGGTGTCAAAACCATTGAGTGTAAATGGGTTTTTAAGAAAAAGGCCGATATGGATGGAAATGTTCACATCTATAAGGCGCGATTGGTGGCGAAAGGTTTTAAACAGATTCAAGGAGTTGATTATGATGAAACCTTCTCGCCCGTCGCAATGCTTAAATCTATTCGGATTATGCTAGCGATTGCTGCATATTTCGATTATGAGATATGGCAGATGGATGTCAAAACGGCTTTCCCGAATGGAAACCAAGCGAGGATGTATACATGATACAACCTCGGGTTTTGTCGATCCAGAATCGCTCGAAAGATATGCAAGCTACGAAATCCATTTATGGATTGAAGCAAGCATCTCGGAGTTGGAATATTCGTTTTGATGAAGTAATCAAAGGGTTTGGTTTCATCAAAAATGAAGAAGAGGCCTGTGTTTACAAAAGGTCAGTGGGAGCGCAATTGTATTTCTAATCTTATATGTGGATGACATATTACGATTGGAAATGATATCCCTATGCTTGAATCCGTCAAGTCTTCATTGAAAAATAGTTTTTCCATGAAAGACTTAGGGAGGCAGCATATATATTGGGCATTCGGATCTATAGAGATAGATCCAAGAGGCTAATTGGATTAAGCCAAAGTACATACATTGACAAGGTGTTGAAAAGGTTCAACATGCATGATTCCAAGAAAGGTTTCTTGCCTATGTCACATGGCATCAATCTTAGCAAGAATCGGTGTCCTCGGACACATGATGAGCGGAATAAGATGGGTATGGTTCCATATGCTTCGGCAATTGGATCCATCATGTATGCCATGCTTTGTACACGCCCGATGTCTCGTACGCTTTGAGTGCTACGAGCAGATACGTCGGATCCAGGTGAAGGTCACTGGATCTGCCGTAAAGAATATCCTTAAGTACTTGAGAAGAACTAAGGATATGTTCCTAGTCTATGGAGGTGAAGAAGAGCTCGTTGTAAGTGGTTACACCGATGCTAGCTTCCAAACGGACAAGGATGATTATAGATCGCAATCGGGTTCGTGTTCGCCCGAACGGAGGCGCAACTGGAAGAGTTCCAAGCGGATACCGTTGCTGATTCTACAACGGAGGCCGAGTACATTGCTGCTTCGGAAGCCGCAAAGGAGGCCGTTTGGATCAAGAAATACGTTTCGAGCTTGGTGTGATGACTAGTACGACGGTCCAATGTCTCTCTATTGTGACAATAGTGGAGCCATTGCGCAAGCCAAGGAGCCGAGGTCACATCGAAGTCCAAACACATACTTCGGCGATATCATCTCATCCGCGAGATTGTGGACAGAGGTGATGTCAAGATATGCAAAGTGCACACGGATCTCAACATAGCCGATCCGCCGACAAAACCTCTCCCTCACCGAAGCATGAGGCGCACACAAGAGCAATGGGTATTAGATACTTACATGATTGACTCTAGTGCAAGTGGGAGATTGTTAGTGATATGCACTAGAGGCAACATGGAGATGTTGGATATCACGTCAATGTTTATGTATAAATGAATAAAGTGTTATTCGGTTCCATGAAATAGACATCTTGTATTGATCAATAAGTACGTGACTTATTTATGAGACTCGATATGTATGAATCTATTTCTAAACGATCCCGATCATATGTCATATTGTTGGAACAAATATGATTCTAAGATCGGCATGTTTATTGATTGATGATCATGTCTCGTAGATCATGGGTATGGAGATACCAAATCAATAAACATGGACATATGTGTTAGAGAACACATTGTTGGATAGACCCACCATGAGACACTACAGAATTAATGTGCCATTAGTTGGTCTCGGTAGTGTTGGTACAAAGTCCTTAGACCAGAGATCACCATGGATTCCAACATGTGTAGTAGCCTACTTTGGGACTACCAAACGCTATTCCGTAATCGGATAGTTATAAAGGTAGTTTTCGGGTTTGCTATGAAACATGGAGTGGGATGTGAGTGATCAAGATGGAATTTGCCCCTCCTTTGGAGAGATATCTCGGCCCCTCGAGGTAATGGATTATGGAAATGCATGGCCATGCTAAGTTGATTGAGGAGTCAATCAACGATAGATAATCCAATACGGTTCGAGTGAATGGTTAAGCTATTGAAGGGATGGCACACATCTTGCCTATAGCTTAACCGGTATCGTGAGGCAAAGGGATTTGTGTACACATTACGGTTCGAGCCGATATTATATTCTTGTATACTATGGTGTCAATATGTGCTTGCTAGGCGCCGCTATTGACAGTCGGCTGAGTTGGACTCGAGCCGACGATCGGCTAAGTTAGACTATAGCCGAAACCGAGTATACCTGAACCTACTGTGGTCGCACGCTTAAGGGGATAGAATAGATATTCGAGTTGGACTCGGATACGGCTCGATCGGATAGGGATCCGATCGGATAGAGTCCTATGGGCTTACGACGTGTGGGGCGGCCAACTCTATGAGATACGGATGAGATCCGATTCAAAATAGAGTCCTAATCGGCCACTAGTCCCGCCGGCCAACTCTATATAAAGGAGGGAGGGTGGAGAGCCGTGAGACGTCAATTGCATCGCGTGCAACGAAGTCGCCGAGATCAATCTCCACGGAAACCCTCCCCACTTTCGAGCCAAACCCTAGCCTTGCATCGCGTGCTAGCACACGGGTGTACGGCGTTCGTCCCCGGACGTGTGGATACCGGTAGAGGCGCTGCTACGTTGCGCGCTCTTGATCGGCGCGGTCGGGCGCATCGGAGCGAGGCGTGAGAACGCGGCCGGACGACTCGAATCGGCGATTGGCGAATCGGCTGTCTCCGGGAATAGGCTACACTGTTCCGGATCGGATTGCCCTGATTGGCTATTCCGCTGCACTCTACTCTAATCGGTAACGATCTATCGGCCCTTACTTGCAAGTGTTCCTGGTTTGCGCGGTAGAAATTTTTGTTTTCGGCTAGCGTAGCTTCCGCGTGACCCTTCAGAGAGAAGGACTTACCGGCCGTTTCTTGGCAGGAGGGCTCGGAGGAGACGGTCGTCAGCTGGTGGGCTCACTGGATCGTGGCTCGAACAACTTGATTCGGCCGCCTCCTCAATAGCTTGAGACATTTCTTCATCCATGACTTCCTTGTTGAGGGCCTGGTCGATGCTTGGGTCAATGGATGAGAGGCTATCGGCTGGTGTGGTCGGCTTTTTCTTCTTCTGCTTCTTGGTAGGTGTAGCCGACGGCTTTACAGTAGGGGCGGCCCTCTTCTTCCGTTCCAGCGGCTTGCGTGTTTGCCGTGCAACAAAGTCCTTAGCTTTGGTTCTTCCCAGCCGATCGCCAGAGGAGCTAATCCATAGCCGTTAGGGAGAACGCCTAGGCGGTACTCGATTGTGGCCCCGGAATTACTCACCTTCGATGGATCCGTTTCTATCATCTGCAAAGGAGAAAAAGACTCAAGTATTAGTGAGACAGATCAGCCGATCACTCAAAGAAGGGAAAATGTTTAAAGTTTAAAGCTTACTGAGGGGATCTCGTCCGACAGCAGGGAGGTGATGTAGTAGGAGGATCGTTAATGGAACAGGTGTTTCTTGATCTCTACCCACCATCTATCATATGCCGTGCTCTTTTTGTAGGACAGCCCCAAGAAGCTGATACTGCCGAGGGGTGGGCCGTTTATTTCCATTAACTTGTTCATAATCAGCCTCTCGGTCACCACCCCTCGAGTCTCAATCTTATCGGCAAAGAAGCAACCGATGGGCAATTGCCCAAGACCAAACTGCCTAGTAGCCGAAATCGGATAATAGAACTCATATGTCTTCACTACATTTCGGCCCTGGTGAATCCCTGTCGGCAGAATGCATGGCACAAGCGCTGTGGTGAAGATCTCCCGGCATTTGGGGTAATCAGCATAATTGACTTCTTCGAAGTTTAGCTCGATCGGCAGCTCAAAACGTGCTCTGTCCCTGTAGAAGTACCAACACCGGTTGTCCTTAGCGAAACCGTCATAAAGGGACATGAACCACTTGGCTAGCAGCTCGACCGATTGCTGGGATCTAGTATGTGTGGCCGCTGCTTCGCCGTAGCTAAGGCATCTCCTAGTGATCACTGCCTCCCCTTCATCATCTTCAATCGGCTCTAACAAGGGGAAGCGGGCCTTAGCCAGTTGTGGCCGACCGACTATCTTCTGTGTAAACAACACCAGCCATAGTTTGAGAAACCACCAGGGGCCCTCGGTATTGATGTTGGCGTTGGAGGCGATCTTGGAAACGGCTTGGTTCAAAGTTTGGTACAAGTAGCCTAGCAGGAACTTGCCTAACGGGATTTTCTTCTTGTCCACTAAGGCTTCGGCTATTACTTGCCAGTTTGCCATTAGCCCGCAGCTAGATCCGCAGAAAAAGAATTTTTCTAGCCACATTATCAGAAAAGCGGCATGCTCCCTGGCACTGATCGGGCCTTCCTGCATGTTTGCGGCTACGAAGCCGTTCCAACCCCCTATGGCTTTAGTCTTGAATTGAAATTGGCCTTTGCCTTCCAGATTGTTGGGGTTAGCCGGTGACAGGACATCTAATCTAGTTATCATTACTACATCGGCTAAGGTGATGGTCATTGGGCCCTGTTGGAAGATGAAAGCATTTTAGGTATTGTTCCATAAATAGACTGCAGTCGACATCAGTGGTTCGTCTTTTCCCATATCGGCTATAGACAGGGCTAAGCATTGGGCTATCCCAATTTCCTCCCAGTGGCTGCGCTTGGTCGGCTCCATTCTCTTGTACCATGTCGGGCAAGACTTGTACATTGATGGCCAATATTTCAAGGTGCCTTCCCAGTGGCTAAGACTTGTGTTTTTCATCCTATAGGGCATTCTATTGGTTTCGGCTATTATGAACTCTGTGGGGTCCTTGTTGCCGATCGGCCCTAGGAAATATCTGTCATTTTGCAAGCAGCTGGGGATTGCTACTTGGTGAGAAAGATGCTACGATCGAAAAGATGCGGATTTCAGAATCATAAACCCTAGAATTCAAATCTACAAAGGGGAACAAGCAAAAAAGGGAGTTCTAGCCGATTAGGGTAAACCTCAAGAAACTCGGCAGGGGACACGGCCGACGGAGCAGCGAAAGACGCCATTGGGATGCACTAGGGTCGCCGGAGGAAGAAATCGCCGCCGCGAGCTTGGGGAGCCGGAGAGGACGTCGAAGAGCTCGAAGACGTTTGCTGGAATGGTTATCTGTTGACGGCGTGACTTGTTCGGTGGGCAGCGGGCGTTATTTGAAGAGTTTTCATAATGGCCGAAACAGAATTGATCTAGGGTTGCACTTGGAATTCGGATTGAACAAAATCCACAACATTTTCATATTGCGGACTTGGGGGGCATGTGTTAACGACCAAATTTGGTAACCAAATCCCCAGGTTTGAAGCAGAGATTGAGGCAGAACCGGAGGAGATGCGCGACCGGCTGAGAAACAGGCCGCGTCGGCTAAGTCTCGAATCGGCCGCGGAGCGCCGACCGAGTCCGAGTCGACCAGATAGCCGATGCCAATCCCACGCGGAGATGGAGTGGGGCCGGTCCCAAAAGGAAACTTGAAGATAAATATTGGATTCGGTCTCCAAATTGTGCGTTAAATATATTGCCATCTATGGATAAGGTCCTGTAATGGCAATTGTATCTGTAATTTAGAAAGTTATTAGGCCTGACAAATATAACTATAATACCCGTCACAGTTGCTACTTTGTTGAGCATTATAGATATTTATTGTGCTCTATAAATACCCCAACCAACTAGTGGAGTGATTATCCCATTGTTCACTGTCTTGGTGGGAGGAGGAACGGGGCGATTTTTTGTCTTTTTTCTAGGAAATCAGAAAATGCAAAAGTAATTGAAAAATAATAGTCATTTCTTATAAATCTAGTAAATACTTACCTACAAAATATTATTTAAATTTTTTTCACTTTTTTGCAGCTCAGCGATGGATCGAAGTTGGATGTATGGAAAAACTGTGCGGCGTTATAGCGAAGAGTATCGAAATGACGTGTTAAAAATTTTATAAACGCCGTGGAGAAGGATAGGAAAAGAAGAAAGAGCGATTGCATGTGTTGTCCATGCGTAGATTGCAAAAATGAGAATATGTTTCGTAGCAGAGTGGACATACTTGCTCATCTGATACAACAAGGATTCATGGAGGGATACACATGTTGGGTGAAACATGAAGAGCAAGAATCAGGCAAAGGTGCAGCTGCAGACAGAAATGGTGCACAAATTTAAGAAGATGAAGATGAACATGACATGTTTGTACCTTCTCCAATAGGCGGTGAAAGGGTTGATGTGGATTACGATCTACTGCAAGACATGTTATGTGATGTTGAGGACCTAACCTACAACGAGAGAGATTTCATGAAGTTTAGAAGGTTGGTCAGTAACTCGGAGAAGCCTTTATATGCCGGATGCAAGGCAAAACACACCAAATTGTCAGCTACCTTGGAGTTAATGAAACTGAAGGCAAGTAGTGGATATACAGACAAGAGTTTCACACAGCTTTTGGGAGTTCTGAACCATCCTTCCAGATGAGAACACATTGCCTGAGATGACATATAAAGCAAAGCAGGTTTTGTGTCCCCTGAGGTTAAAGGTCCGTAGAATTCATGCTTGTCCAAACAACTGCATACTGTATCACAAGCAATATGTGGACCTAAATACTTGTCCTGTCTGCAAGGCTTCTCAATACAAAAGAACGAAAAGTGTTGATGAAGGAAAGAAGTCAAAGCGGGGTGGTCCGGCGAAGGCCGTGTGGTACCTACCTATCATCAATCGCTTTAAGAGAATATTTGTGTAACATCCCAAAAGTTTATACTTTTAAAAATACTCAAGTTAACGTAGAAAATTTTTGCGAAAAAGTTTATTGTGTATTCTATTTTAAAACATTCAAAATCTCTAAAAATATATTTGCATTCTTTATTTATTCTTCTTGTCTTAATTTAAAAATCCTAAATTTACAAATTCTTGCCTTCATTTTTGAAAAGTCTTAATTTAATCCTAAATTTGAGGAAATTCTTAAAAATTGAATTTAAAACAATTTTAAAAACTCTAAATTAAATTCCTTCTAAAATTTTCTTTAATTCTAATCTAAAAATTGAGCATTAGTTAAACTTTTAATTTCTATTTTTGAAAAACCTTAAGTTAATATCCTAAATAGAAGGAATCTCAAAACTAAATCTAAATTAATTATAAAATTTAAATTTCAACTCTTTAAAAACTTTTCCAAAATCTCCATTATTTTCTTTTTCTTCTTTTTCTTATTTTTCTTTTCCACTTTTTCTTTTTCTTTTTCATTTTCTTTCCTTTCTTTCTTTATTTTTCCTTCTTCTTCTTCCCGCCGTACCCTTAGAACTGGCTGCATTGTAGGATCGAACAGGGCCAAACAAACCTACCAGAGGGCGGTGAATGGTAGGGAAAACCAAAAACCAAATCTTTTTTGGAATTAAAAGTTTTACCCCTTACCGATGAAACCGATCTACCAAGGGAAAACTAACAGAAGTTGTTGAAGCCGCCGCCGGTCACACCGCCTTACCTGCGCCGGTCAGACCGCCCCTCCTGGCCGGTCAGACCGCCGCCTAGCCTCCGGTTGGACCGCCGCCACATCCCTCCGGTTAAACCATGCGCACACCTGCGGTCAGACCATCGGGATCCAGAAAACACCAAAAGATGAACTCTCGAAGTAGTTCAAACTATTTCAACTTTATTTCATCTAAAAGTGTTTACAAAGTGCAACAACAACACTCCTCACCAAAATATTGACCTAACTCAAAACCCTAGTTATTCTCACAAATTTCTCTCTTAAAATCGATGTCTAGGAGGCACACCCTCCCTCTCAATTTATACCACAAAATCCTCCTACTCAAAGTAGGAGTAGATTCTATTCACAATAGGACTCAACCTCCTACTCATAGTAGAAGTAGAACTCTTATTCCCAATCGGACTCCTATTCCCACTAGGACTCATTCAACCTAACTTTCCGAATCTGGACTCCCTTCCAAATTCGACTCCGCATACGATCCCTCTCATATGCCATATGGACTCTCCATCTTCCATGTGCTTTATACTCTAGCCTTTTAGTATCCCCCGTGCTGGACGTCTACTTCTCCCAAGTCGACTCCGATCCGACACCGGCGATACTATCCGAGGTCTCAAGCGATACTTGCACACATACGACAAAGAAACGATATACCGAGCACAAGTTTGACCAAACTTGACTCACATTAGCTTGTCAACAGTAACCATACGCATAAGAATCATCTAGAAATCAAATTCACAAAAAAACAATCCAAAACCGAGAAATTAAACCAAAATCAGAGACGGCCGGTTAGACCGCGCTGGTCTGACCGACTGAGAGTTAGAGTCCGACCGCGAGTCGAAGTCAGTCTGACCGACTGTGAGTCGGACTCACCCGATCAGACCGCACACACACCTCCGCTCAGACCGTGCACATACACCGGTCTGACCGGTCGTGTCTGGACGGTCTAACCGCCACACGAAATATAACATATTAAATTCAAAGCACAAATCCAATGTTTCATCACATAAAATATAAATCAAACTCATTTTATTCAACAATCTCCCCCTGGATGAAACCATTGGCAAACCCAATAAAAATCAATTGGTTTGTGATGTTTTGTGAAGCAACCCAAAAAGCATTTTCGAATGCAAGAAAATTCATTGAAAATTAATCTTTGAAAAATGAATGCACAATTGCACAAATTTTGATGCACAATTTTGTTTCTTTGTTCTCCCCCTTTTGACAATGAGTTCATCAATTATCGGAAGCATGGAAGAGCTTTGCATTATATCAAAAGTAACTCAAGTACATGTTTTGCAAGAACAAGGTAGAAAAATGACTAGCTAATTAACAAGCATGCACTAGAGTAAAAATATGAACATAAAATATTACAACTAAGATCAATTCAACATTAATGATTCATGATTTCAACGATTTAAAATGCAACATATTCACAAGTGCAAAGATTGAAAGAAAAACCCAATTATATATACTTATGACATTGATACTCTTTCTCAAATAAAATCCTTCTCCAAAAATAACCAAGAGAACTTTTAGCTCTTTCTTTTTGAACTTTTTTTATACTTTTCTCTCAATTATTGCGGGTACGTCCTTGTCATCAAGACTGTTTCCAAGGATTTGATACCCTTTTTTTATCTCACCGCGAATACGTCCTTGTCGTCAAGACTGTTTCCAAGGATTCGGTATTCATTTTTTCTCTCATATAAAAAGGCATTTATGTACTCTTGCGGTGATTGGAACAAAAGGATTAATATGAGGAATAACAACTCATAAAGCATATACAAAAGCATTAATCATTCAACCTAAGCACTTGCTTCAATATTGCATATTTCATTAATTCAAAAAAAAAGAATTATGTGTCATGTATCATATCACTTAAAAACAATATCAAAAGCTCAAGTAATTACTAAAATGCACGCAAGCTAATATAGCAATCAATTTATCTAACAAGCATTGCTAGTAAGCACTAGAATATACTAAAGATATAAGACATAGCTCATCCACCTTTTATTTTCTTTTCCTTTTTTTCCCTCTTTTTTTTGTTTTTTTATCACACCATGCATGAATTAAAACATGAATGCAAAAGAAGAAAGAAAAGATGCATACAACAAAGAGCCAACAACTCTCCCCCTCAAATTAACCTCCAATTCTCCCCGAAGAAAAATCAAGAAGAAATCAAGGATTTTTGAAGAAACCATCCAATTGCCAAAGATATCACCAAGGTTCTCATAAATTGACATATATCCACTTGTACTAACAAAAACTACTACCTCTAACACTAGCATATGAAAAGATAATAGTCAAGAGAGTAGAACAAAAATTATGTCAATCCAAGATTACCTTGATGTTATAGTGAAAAGCAATTGTTGTCTTCACATTGCACACACATGGGGAGTATGCCATCAAAATACCAACAAACAAAAAGGTGTCGAGGCCTTTGTGTTGTGGTTACAAATAAGAAATTTTGGAATCCAACACTGAGTCACACGACCAGTAGAACCAGTAGGTACATATGCACATACAAAATCAGAATCAGACTTACCTAAAAACTTACCTTGTCGCTTCACAAAAGTCTGATTTGAATTATGCACAAAACTGCCCCGTGGAAGGTCTGACCGCCGTTGTCCTGCGGTCTAACCGAGCTCGGTCGCCGGTCGACCGCCGGTTTACCTGCGGTCGGTCCTGATCGGGCTGGGCGGGTCCGACCGACTAGTCGGTGTCGGTCGGACTGAGCTCCTTGAACCAAAACCCGATTTTTGCCATTGTCGTTTCGCAAAAGCAATTTCACTTTCCTTTTTCTGTTTATGGGCAAGTCTAAAACAAAATCCAACCAAATGTCCATCTTTTCCACAAAACGAACAAGTATATTTCTCATGATGATTAGAAGCACAAGTAGAAACAGATGGTTTAGCAATAGAAGTAGCAACAAGAGGTTTTGCAATCATAGGATTGGTTTTGGAAGATGATGCATTCAAAGAAGTCATGATGCCAATAGATTTAAACATAATGGGTTTAGGATCTGGTTTAGTCAAAATTTCACCTCTTTAAGTTATACTCAAAACAGCAGGGGGATGCCTAGAAGAGTAAACATAGGGATCAGAACCTAAACCACGGTTGTCTGTGCTAACCTTTAATTGATCCAAAATCATGTTGAGATTGTTTTTACCATCAGAAAAACGTACCAAAGAGCTTTTTAGATAAGAAATCTCTTGAGTTAAAGTAGCACAACTTTGGAAGCATCCAAAAGACTTTTCTGTTTTCTACAAGTTTGAGAAGAAAGCACTTCATCTTGCTTAACAGTTTCTTCCATATGCCTAACACGACCTAAGGCATCCTTTAATTTCAATTCATTAGCAAGACATGATGAGAAAGGTTTTGCACTAGATTGTTTTAACTTTTTAGCACTAATTGCATTAAATATAGAGCTAGCAAACAAGGCAACTTGACATTTCTTTAAAGCTCCTTTTGTTAAAAACAACTCATCGGTCAATCTAGTGTTCATGGCAAAGCTAAGAGCAAGACAAGATTCAAATTTTCGAGTTTTCTTAGATTCAATATAAAGCTTCTTGGCATAAACATCTCTAATTGACTTAATTTCAGCAAATAAAACCTCACAAGATTTGCAGTCATCATCATTGAAGCAAGAGATCTTAATCTATTATTTTCAGCTTTAAGAGAATCAATAACTACTTCCTATTGATTAATCTTCTTTTCAAATTTAGAAATCTTGTAACCAAGTCTAGCAATAACATCTTGAAGATATTCAACACTAAGAGTAGGAGTTACCTCATCATCATCTTCAGAATATTCATCAATGCTGCTGGCCATGAAACAAACTCCAGCAATGTTCTTCTCCTCGTCATCATCTTCATCACTTTCAAAATCAACATCACTTGATTCTCGAACTGCTTCATATGTTGTATCAATTGCCTTTTGGTAGAACTTCTTCATCTTCATATTTTTCGCCTGCTTCTTGCTCTGCTTAGCTTCCTTAGATCCATCTTGAGCTTTTTCCTCCTGTGTACCTTTTCCAGCCTTGGGACATTGGGAGCGCCTGGTTGACCACAGCCAAAACACCGGATTGGTCCTCCTCTTCTCCTAGACCTGACATTATTCACAGCTTGAGAAATTCGATTAGCAAGCGATACCAAGTCCTCCTCCCTGATTTCTTCCAGTTGATCGTCGGACAAGGCAGAGAAAGAAGCAAACATCGACTGTGAAGAAGAATCAGAAGATGCCGAAGTAGACACCAAGGCAGAAGATTTTGAGTCAGTCCTTTTAGAAAGAATGTTCATCTCATAGGTTTTCAATTTAGTATAAAGAACATCCAAAGTCAAGGTGTTCATATCAATAGATTCCTGAATTGAGGTAACCCTTAACTTCCCAAACCTTTATATCAAGACCATTCATAAAATGATGAGCAACCTCAGATTGAGAATAATTATCATTATAAGAAGAATCAACAGATCTAAGATTACTCAAAATTTTGTTAAAACGGCCTAGATAGTCATCCAATGACTCCCCATGTGTCATCTCAAATTCGATGTATTCCTTTTTGAAAACATCTTTTCGCAACTCTTTAATGTTTAAAGATCTAGTATGAAAATCATTCAAAGCTTTCCAAATCTCATTTGCAGTAGCAAGATGCGAAACACGATCAAAATCGGAGCGAGAAATTGCATTAAGAATAATGTTCCGAGCTTTGCAATTATTTTCAAAATCCAATTTGAGAGTAGGAGTATCAATGCGATCAGGGATGTCATAAGATTCTAAAACTTTTAACCAAATGTCATAACCTTGAGATGTTATGTAAAATTCCATCTTTTTCTTCCAATAGTCAAAATCGGTTCCATTGAAAACATGAGGTTTGTTTGAAAACTTTTCAGCCATGGCAAAAGAACAGAAAAGCAAATCAAAACAAGGCTCTGATACCACTTGTAAGATCGAACAAGACCAAACAAACCTACCAGAGGAGGGTGAATGGTAGGGAAAACCAAAAACCAAATCTTTTGCGGAATTAAAAGATTTACCCCTCACCGATGAAATCGATCAACAAAGGGAAAACTAACAAAAGCTGTTGAAGCCGCCGCCGGTCAAACCGCCTTACTGCGCGGCCGGACCACCCTCCCGGGCCGGTCGACCGCCGCCTAGCGTCACGCCCGATTTTCGATCGGAATTAAAAATCGTAAAATAATACGTTTTCTAGAAATTATAAAAAAGTAAATTACTCAAGTGAATTCAATAAGGAAATAAAATTTTCCTTTAGAAACCATGGCTGGAAATATTTTTGAAATATTCTCCATGCCCTAAAGTACTCTCTCGAAATTTTTCGTGAAATTTTGGAGCTCAGATATAATTTTAACCATACAAAAAGCATTTAAGTAATTATTTAAATAAATTATTTAATTAGTAAATGGATTGTTTATATTTTTATTAAATACTTTGGATGCCCATCTATTTTCGTGATTTTTTCTTGAATTTATTTGAGCATTGGAAGCATTAATAAAAATATGAATATCATTTATGTGATTAAATAAAAAGAAAAACAAATTAAAATGTCTTTCCTGTTCCTTGGCCGCTTTCGGCCCATCCTCCAAAAGTTCACTCTTCCTCCTCGGTCTGGTCCAGTTCTCCGGCCCACCCCTTGGCAAAAGTCTACTTCGGGTCCTTGGCTCAGCTCCCTCTCTCACTCTCACCGACTTGTGGGCCTGCCTTGTCAACCCCTTCCTCTCCCTCAAGCTACCGACGCGTGGGCTCCTTCTGTCGGCCTCCTCCCCACTCACCCGAGCCAATGGCAGGTGGGGCCCACTTGTCATCCCCTACCTCCATCTTCCCCGCGCCCACGTTCCCGCACCTCTCGGCCGCCCCTCTCTTTGTCCAACCGCCGCCGCAACACTGCTCACGTCGTCGATCCCGAAACCGCTCGCCGCTGCCACTCCGACCGTGCACCACGGTCGCTCCAAGCTCCACCGTCGCACTCCAAGCTCACCACCACCTTCACCACACCGCTCTGTGCCCCGGCTGCCGCCTCCTGCCCTCGGTCCATCGTCGGACCACCCCACCGCCGTGCAACACCACGTGCCGCCCCGAGGAGCTCTGTTCCGGCCGCCGTTCTGGCCGAACTACCGCGCATCGCACCAAATCCTCACCGTCATCACTTCCGCCACCCTTGAGAACGCCTCTCCCACACTTTTTCCCCAAATCTTAACCTCCAAACCGCCCCGTCGCTGTCATCCCCTCTGTCTCCGGTCGCCGGTAAGATGCGACTCCCCTTTCTCTCGTTTTTTTTCAGTTTCATTTCTTTCCCGTGCTAACTTGGTCCGGCCGCGTTGCGTAGAGCGCGCGGGCCGTTTCCCCCTTGTGAGCCGGCGCCATTAGGACCCGCCGCCACCCGATTCCGCCGTGCGCTGCTGTTGCTCCGCCACCGGCCGTGTTTGGCGCCACCCCATTGCAGTCTTGTGCCTTTCCGCCGTGTCCCGTGTTCGCCTTCGCCCTGCCGCTCCTTCGCTGCCCGCCGGTGACCTCCCGGTCCGTGCGCCGCCGCGTGCCGCCATCGGCGTCGTGCCGCCGCTTCCTGCCGATGCTCGAACCGCCCGTGCCTCCTTGGGCGTCGGATGGATCTATGCCGTCCAAGTCGAGCCGAGTTGCCGCGCCCCCTTGTCGCCACGTGGCGCTCGCCTCCCCGGGGCCGGTGGACTAGGTCCACCGTGCACCCGACCTCCTTGTGTCGTTGCCACGTGGGGCCTACCTTGGTGGACTCGGTCCGTGGTGGATCGAGCTTTTTTCCCGCGCGCGCCCTCCGCTGACGTCAGTGATGCCCTGTTCCTTTGTAAAATTAAATAAATACTGCGCAATAAATCGAATTTAATTCCCAGAATTCAATTAAATGGCCCAAAACTTCTAAAATTCACATCTAATCCATACGAACTCCAAATTGGGCCATTCAAGTTGCAAAATTCATCTAAAATTGAGCTCAACATGTTTGTTTACTTTTCATGTACTGTTTATTTGGGTTTTACTAGAGTTTTTCCTTGTTTTACGTGCCAGCGTGTAGACTTCGCTGTTTCGGGAGTTCGCGCTCGCGAAGAAGAGAAGATCCGCTGAAGAGGCAAGGCAAGTCACATTCATGCTTGATGCATATTGATCCCAATTTATAAAATATTTACTGTTTGCAAATAAAATTGCATGTTTTGCTATACATGGGGATCGGGTCAACCTATCTGATCGCTTGTGCCATGCTTAATTGTTATCCATTCATTGTCAACCTGGGTGATTAAATTGACTAGCTCATGTCACTTACGTGACCTTGCTATAATTGTTTACGCTTAGCCATGCTTAATTACACTAGCTCACCTAATGGGAGAACTTTACTACTAGACTAATAGTCACATGAAATGACGGTCTCAAACCGGAGATACCTTGGCAAAGGTTCATGGTTAATTAAAATGGGACTTAATGGTGGGCTGTGGGTGCATGGTTTTGCTTGTCGTACCCATGGCAGTTAAGGACCGGTTCATGGGAAACCCTAGAAGACTTACCGTACTTACCACAAGCCAGAATGGGCAACGGCTGTACTTGTAGTGTAGCTTTTCCATGGCCGACGCATCCAGGCAAGGGTGGGCGTGATGGAGTTCGGATGGACCGGGCAAGGTCTATGCAGCTGTCGGATTCACCTAGACACGAGAGGGGGCTGCCTACCTTGGATATAAAGGTAGGGGCGAAACCTGAGGTGTGGTGTCGCTTGGTCAGGAGTAGTTATGCGAAGGGTCTTGTCACGATTTCCCCCTTGCAGTATCGTGGCGATACTTTGGGGCATGGCAACATGTGTGGAATCGTGTCTTGTGGGTACAGTTGTACACCTCTGGCCAGAGTAAAACTATTCGAATAGTCGTGCCTGCGGTTTTGGGCGATCAACCAGATTCACCATGATTAGTCCCACCTTAACAATTTGACTTAATGGAACTGGACTAGTTCAGGTGGTTTGGTTAGGCCTGTTCAACGTGGAGATAATGTTGTTCAGTGAAAGGATTAATCTTGATTAAATAATCAATCGTTTTACTATTTTAAACTAGAAAGGTTTTACAGCTGCATTTATGCAAAATAACCCAAGCCACTCTTGTCTCCCCTTGCACGTCTGCATCTCTCCGTGTGGCTTGTTGAGTACGGTGGTTGTACTCAGCCTTGCTATCTCCCCCTTTTCCCAGAAGTGTAGTGCTTCTGAGTCGAAGACAGAGTTAGGAGACCAAGGCTCAGACCCCAGTTGAGTTTGCCTGTGGAGTGGAGCTGAAGCCCCGCTAGGATCGCCTTTTTCCGTGGCTGCTGCTTTCTTTCGGGTGTGAGGACTAAGTGCCTCTTCTGTAAGTATTTGACGCTTTATTTACGCTTTGGATCTGTTTATTGATTTGTCATTTTGTGTACCCTGGCTGATTCCTGGACAGGGATTAATACACAAAATAGTCTAAAAATTTGGCTAAATTTCTGGGCGTGACACTAGCCTCCAGTTGGATCGTCGCCACAGCCTCCGGTCAAACCACGTGCACACCTGCGGTCAGACCGTCGGGATCCAGAAAACACCAAAAGATGAACTCTCGAGGAAGTAGATCAAACTATTTCAACTTTATTGCATCTAAAAGTGTTTACAAAGTGCAACAACAACACTCCTCACCAAAATCTCGACCTAACTCGAAACCCTAGTTATTCTCATAAATTTCTCTCTTGAAATCAATGTCTAGGAGGCACACCCTCCCTCTCAATTTATACCACAAAATCCTCCAACTTCTATTCACAATAGGACTCAACCTCCTACTCATAGCAGAAGTAGAACTCCTATTCCCAATAGGACTCATTCAACCTAACTTTCCAAATTTGGACTCCCTTCCAAATTTGACTCCGCATACGATCCCTCTCGTATGCCATATGGATTCTCCATCTTCCATGTGCTTTATCCTCTATCCTTTTAGTATCCCCGTGCTGGACGTCTACTTCTCCCAAGTCGACTCCGATCCGACACCGGCGATACTATCCGAGGCCTCAAGCGATACCTGCACACATACGTCAAAGAAACGATATACCGAGCACAAGTTTGACCAAACTTGACTCACATTAGCTTGTCAACAGTAACCATACGCATAAGAATCATCTAGAAATCAAATCCACAAAAAACAATCCAAAATTGAGGAATTAAACCAAAATCAGAGACGGTCAGTCAGACCGCGCTGGTCTGACCGACTGCGAGTCGGAGTCCAACCGCGAGTCAAAGTCGGTCTGACCGACTGTGAGTCGGACTCGCCCGATCAAACCGCACACACACCTCCGGTCAGACCGTGCACATACACCGATCTGACCGGTCGTGTCTGGACGGTCTAACCGGCACACAAAATATCACATATTCAATTCAAAGCTCAAATCCAATGTTTCATCACATAAAATATAAATCAAACTCATTTGATTCAACAGCCGCCAGGTCCGAAACTTATAGATTACAAACCAATGCCGCCCACTGGAGATTTCCTCAACCGACTTCACTTGCTCTTATAACCTGCACTTTCTCTTTGGCATCCTTAGCCGCTGTCAATACCACTGTAATCCCCCAAGGAACCGACAGTAGATAAACTAACAGAGCCACCGTTTTGTCGCCGCCATGCTGCAAGCCGTTGGTTGCGCCCATGGAAGGTTAGAGCTACCTCCTAGGACCCTTATCTCATTATGCAAATGGCAAAGAACGATTGGTTCAAACAATGTCATTACAAACTATCTGTTTCAAACCGACCTACATTGCACCGTCATAGCTGATGAACTTATCTTCAATAGAAACTGACTCTAAGTGCTATAAATAGACAATACCAGGCCACGAATCAAATACCAAACTTGATCAACATCTTCTCCTCTAAGTTTCCCCCAAAATTCCCCTATCTATTAATCATCACACTGGCCAAATTTTAAAGAAATCGAAGGAGAGTCTCGGAGCAAAACCTAGAAATTGATCATCTTCAATCAAGTTCTTCCTCAAATAAAGGTACAATATCAATCTATAATACCTAAATTTACTTTCCCCTACAATTCTTAAACATTTTGTTTACTAGAACTCGCTACCCCCGACAGCCGCCGGCTTTGCTCTGTTCTTCACCAGAGCTTGCACGGTGCCAAAACAATTTAGAGCCTCTCTAGCCGAAACAAGCACATAGGAAGAATCCTTACAGTTCTTAGATACTAAACAGCAGGTTATTTTAGCCAAAGCTTGGCTGAAGCGTGCTGGCGATGAGCTTCCTAGTCGCCGCAAACACGCCATCGCCGGCGGCTCACCTCCAAACCTCACCAACCCAACCAAATATAAAAATGAGACCCTCTTGGATCCTAGATGGAGAAAGGCAAACTAAATCCCCAAGCTAAGTAGCATTAAGCCGTGCAGAAATTTGTTGGGCGCTGGCTCAGGAGAATGAAGAGAGAGAAAGAGGAAGAAGAGGAACAGTAAGGGGAGGAAAGAGAAAAGAGAAGAGGAGGAGAAGAGAATAAGGGGAGAGAAACACCTGAGTGGCTCAGTGGTAAAAATAGCCGAGAGAGAGAGGGCGCGGGATTGATCCCAGCTCATGGCAAAATTTTTAAACTTTTCCTTTTTTATTCTTTTAGGGATTAAAAATAAGAAAAGGTCTAGTAAAACCCTAGAAAAATATAATGACCCATTTAACTCCTTCAAAACTTTATTTTCCAAGTTTTTACATCTTTTAAAACTTAGTTACGTACTTTTTGAATCCTTTAAAAATAGATTGATCCATTTAATCTCTCTCAAATTCTCAATTTAAATTTTTTATATTCATTTTAAGCCCATTAACTTATTATTTTAAATCTTCCAAAAATATCTGTTTCAAAACTCTTTCATATTTACATTTATTCAAACCTAAATTTTTAAAATCTAATAATAGAACCTTTTAAATTCCAAAAGTCATCTTTTTAAATCTATTTAAATTCCATTATAAATCTTAATGTTTATTTGGACTTGTTCAATAATTTCTAGAAAATTAGTTTATTCCCTAATAATCAATAGATCCTTACTCCCTTCAAAACTTCATAAATTCTCCCATTTCTTTCAAATTTATCTATATTCCCTTTTAAAAACATTCTTAATTTTTGATTTTTTATAAATTATTTTACGACAAACCCAAACTTTAAACTTTAGAATTTACCAAATAATTTTCCTATTCATATTCCTTTTCAAAATATTTTAAATATTCCTTTTAACACTTGTTATTAAGCCCAAATTTTAAAGTTTAGGATTTGACAAATAACCCTAAAGAAGTAATTTAATCCCTTTTATTCCTTTCAAATTTTATTCATCCACCTTTTGAAATTTTGAAATATGTCCTTCAACTCTTTTTATTCCAATTTAAGCTCAAATTGCAAATCCAAAAATCTAGCAAACACTCTTCTTATCTAAAATTCCAAAACTATCTCTTTTTCCCCTCTAGAATATTTGAAATACTCCTTTTATCTTTCATTATTCTATTCAAGCCTAAATTTTAAGTTTTAGAACCCAACAAATAACTTTCCCTTTAAAACTTCAAAAATCACCTTTTAAACTCTTTTTGAATTACTATTTGGTGTTTTTTGGAATTGTTTGTTTGATTTATTTTATCGATTATCGATAGATTGTGACATCGAGTTCACGGAGGGAACTGAACTCGACCCTAATATTGATATAAACGCCTTCGTTGCTCTTCAATAGATTATCATATTCTAAATAATATATTTTGATAGAAATACTTCGGGATGGGTTAGTTAGATAGAAACAATTATTTCATGTAAGATTTAGATACTCCAGAAAAATTGGCATATCAATATTTCATATAGATCTCTTAGTTTATATATATATTAGTATTTTATGCACTAAAAATGTCCGATCATTTCATGTGTAGGAAAGGAGAAGTTTATTATTATATTATCAGATATATTCTCCTTCTCCTTAGAAAATACCTTGATAACTAGGACTAGTTACAAAACCATCACCATGATAAAATAAACATTATCGCATGTACTTGTATTTCATTCATGAAGCTATTTCATGTGGCAAAATAGAAAAATGATCCATTATTTTATGAGATAGGCAAATATAATTCCTATCAATTCATGTGGTATAAAAATGGTTTTGGCTATATGCCAGAAAACTATAAAAATTCTTGTGCTAGAATAAGGACATAGTTTTGCCCATCCCATCGACCGGTTAAACCGGCATGACATTTATATTATTTCTCTCCGATCTCTGTGGGGACTCAGGAGATTTATAATGTGCATAACAACATTTGGAGATTGTAGTGTTGATAAAGTCTTATTGGTGGGCAGCTATGTAAACATCGGATAAATACGTCGATACTAACCAGATCGATCGGTCTGTTAAGATAGAATCTAGGTTCCACAAAGCCGGGGCAAGTGTGTGACGAGTAGCTATTAAATAGGAGAACGAGCAGCTATTAAATAGGAGACATATCCACCAATTACTGGTTAGAATCGGTGCTCCTATTAAGATAGAACTCAGGTCTCGTTCACACATCAGAAAAGTTTAGAACTATACAAAAGCCATGTTATCCTTAGCCTTGCAACCTAGGGTACGTAATCCTCGGGTAAAGCTGGGCAGACACTGCAGAGTCGATTGGTATTCGAATACGTCGTACTCCTGGTTAATGGAGTTATGTCTATGGGTGAATCCAGTTTAAGGGCATAAGCAATTTTCTAAAATGCCATCTTAAAAATTTGAACATTCATATGTACATAATTATAGAAAAGAATATGACCTAAGATCATGCTAAGGCTAGATTTATGTTACTTAATTTAAGCTATCATAGACATTTATTTATACATAGTATGGAATCATGTGAAAACTTAGGTTCATGGCTTTTTTTAAAATATATTGTACATTTATAGGAAGGGATAGAATATGGAATTAAACTAAGGTTAAGTTTATAATTTGTGTTCCTAATTATTTACATAAAATATTCTAAATGAAAAATAACATACCATCATGCTAAGGATTAATTGATAATTCATGTTTCTCTTTAAAACATTATTCTTGTTTATCCAAATGTAGTCAAGTCTAGTATAAGTTTGCTAAGTTAAGGCTAGGTCCATATCATTCCTTTTAAGACATTATGTATAAACATCATATGTAAGAAATTATAGGAGAGGGGAAAAACTAGGATCATGTTAAAACTAGGTTTATGATTTTCCTTTTTAAGCTATCCTATGTATTCATTTATTCATAATAAAGAATCATATTAAGACTTGGACTTAAGTTATTTCCTTTTAAATATATCTTGCATACTTATAGAAAAGGGTAGAATATAAACTTAAGCTAGAATTAGGTTTACCATTTATGTTCTTAAATGTCTAAGTGAATTATTTTAAAGAGAGGAATAGGATATACCTTCATATTAAGGATAAATTTGTATATTATAATTTCATTTAAACTATCTTGCATAATTATCTATGTGTTGTTAAGTTCAGTTTGGCTTGCTGAGTACCATTGGTACTCACCCTTGCATATAATAACTTCAGGAAATCCTGAAGCCAAGGAAGAACACGTCTAGGTCGACTCTACACTCGGGCTGTCTCTATGAAAGTGTCGCGTCTTTGTTTTGTATTGTATAACCTATACTTGTACATTATTAATTTATAAAAACTTACGAAGTTTCTGTATCTATACTGTTTCACGCATAACCAGACTCTTGGAAGGTTATGTAATATTTGTAGGAGTTGACCTTCTTAAGAAGACCCCACAGAGATGGTATCAGAGCAGAGCTTGAGTGTAGGTTGACCTAGGTAAGTTAGATTGAATTTGAAATATTATTTTCAAAAACTAAAATTATGTGCAAAAACAAAACTTTCTGTCCATTCTTATTTCAAATTCTTGGTCCCTCTTATCTATTTCTTTCCTTCATACCCTTCCCTCTATTTAAAAGGATTTTGTTTTATTCTCCTACTCAACTATTTCAAAAATATCAAGAGACGCTAGGGGATAGTAAGGTTGAATAGTCAAATAGAAGTTAGTATTAGCTAACCTTTTAGGATAAGGTTACCGATAGCTTAGGTCAATCCAAAGTCAGTTGACGGTTTATCCATCAATATAGAACGATGAGTCATGTAATGTATTCTCTTTATGACTTCTAGTAAAGTGTGGGACTTTCGAGTTCCATATCAATAAGTGTAGTTCCTTGTTGTTTAAAAAGGTTTTGAAAAATAAAAATCTTAAACATGACTCTGTATATCACCCTTTTCTACTTCCTTATTTCTTATTTTCATGCTAAATCCATATCTTATCCATTCAATTCTTATCTTCGAACACTATAATCAACGATTTTATAAATAAACTGTTATGGATCTACCTAAAGAATAAGATAAGATGTCGGGAACCGAAGGAGATGAAGTTGCAGAGCAGCAGACCATAGAGCAACAGGCTGCAAACTAGCAAGCCACAGAGCAGCAAACTATGGAACAACAAACCAGGACAATGTTATTAAGCTTATGGAAACCATAGATCGGAATTACACCGGGTTGTTTGAACAAGTTATCAACCTGAAGCACCTGGTGTCGAAGGATCGTCTGTGGGATCCAGATGAATCAGAAGACCAAGCCATCAACGTTTGCCACTGCCTCTGAGCCTCTGGTAGCAGACGATTGGTTGTTGGATGTTGAGAGGAAGCTAGACACGGTCCAATAAAATGACCATAAGAAAGTCCTATATGCCTTACATCAATCAAGTGGCCTCGCTGTGATTTGATGGATAAATTATTAAGCCACACATCTAGACCTGGAGTCCATAACTTGAAAGGAGTTTGTGGAGAAATTTCGAAATACATATATCCCTAAAGGACTGATTGCCGCTAAGATGAAGGAGTTTAGGAATCATGTCCAGGAAGGGAAGCCTAGTTGCTTTAAACAATACCCATGTGATTCATGCCCCTGGATCTGATATAAAGTCTGAGTTCAAGTGCTAAAAAAATGGAAATTCAGATTAAAGGGGTCATGGTCACTGCAGACCTTACCCCCTAGAAATGCAAGGGTTGGGTGTGATTTTGGAATGGACATAAAGGAAGAATGGATTATGAGAATAAGATTATTCGGTTAACAAGTATATAGGGTAAAGAAGTGTTGTACAGAACTAAGAAACCCCTATTACCAGTATTACCGGAAGCTTTGAATGTTGTGTTAACAGAAGGAGTTGAGAAAATACCGACCGTCAAAGAATTTCCGGATGTATTCCCAACAGATCTCCTTGAAATTCTACCAGAAAGAGACGTTGAGTTTTTAATTAAGCTGATACCCGATACTAAATGTTAACAACCAAATTTGGCAACCAAATCCCCGGGTTTGAAGTAGAGATCGAAGCAGAATTGGGGAAACGCGTGATCCGCGGGGAAACAGAGGCCGCATCGGCTGAGTCTGAATCGGCTGCAGAGCCCGTCGGCTAAGTCCGAATTGGACCAGGGTAGCCGATAGCCGATTCTGATTGGAATTGGAAGATGGAACCAATCTCGGAAGGAAAGCGTGAAGATAAAGTATTGGATTCAGTTTCCAAGGTGCGTTAAAAATATTGCCATCTATTGGATAAGGTACTACAACGACAATTGTAAATGTTAAGTTAGGATATTTTGTATAGTTTCCTTTCGTGATAATGTTGGTTTAGGCATATCTGTAATTCAATCTGTAATAGGGATAGGAATCATGTCCGTCACGGACTCATTGTGTATCCGGGTATAAATAAGACCCAAGGGCTTATAAAACAAAAGACACACAATCAATACACCTTTGGCGCATCGCCAACCTTTTTGTTTTACCTTTTCTCGACAAGCTCTTGCTCTTGCTCGGGCTGCATCGGTTCTGATCTCCGAACAAGGTAATTCCTTGTTACAAGTGGCTTGTATCGTCGGGGTTAGTGCTTCCATCATTATGATACTCTAATTTCGATGTTATAAACTGCTTAAGTTATCATACGCGGCATATAATCTAGAACAATGTCTAGATTTATCTCGCAGTCGGCTGAGTTCTCTCTGAAGACGGTAGCCGATAGAGCTAGATCTAGATGTTGATTTAGATTATATGATGTGTTTACCGTCTCGAGGGGTTCTCATTGGGTCATACAGATCTAGTATTTCTTTTTGTACTTAATGCTGCATCAAATTGACCTGTTAAGTCGCTTTTAGAGGTAACATAGATCTGTTCGGCATAGTGTTTTCCATTAGAGATAGTGTCGGGGTTTCAGCCGGCCTTACTTGTTTTAATCGTCTTTTTAGTATTAAATACTATTAGATGTATTAGAGCCGCCTTTTATATTAAGATATCAATCAATTTAAATGCTCTAAGCCGATATCAATCTGTTGAGTTATATCAACAACCGATTGATCTAGGTTTATCACATTTAATTTAGATTAATATCTTTTTATAAAACATATCAGAGTACTAGCCGATTTATATTAGATCTGCGACATCGGCTAAGTTAATGAATGCATATAATTTTTATCCTAATGTGCTTTTGGACTTAAGTGGTTTATACTGTCTCGGTACACTACCGATCTATCCTAATCACTTAGTCTAAATATGCTCTGGGATAGTGATTATATGTTTATTAATTGCTTTAGCTGATCAAGTAGGATATAATCCTAACCAAAACACATATTTCTTGTTTTATTGTTGGTTACATGATCAAACCAACTCACACGCCCAAACTTCACCAAAGGCGACCAACGTGGACCTGCACTAGAGTAAAGCAAATCTTTCAGGCTAGTGCGTGGGAATCGAATTTCTCATCAACACTAAAACAGTAGCAAGGGCCATGTATAGGATGGCTGCACCAGAGTTAGCAGGGTTGAAAAAGCAAATAGATGAATTGGAGGAGAAAGGATTTATAAGGCCAAGTGTCTCAGAGTGGGCATCCCCAATGTTGTTCGCAAAGAAGAAAGGTGGAACATTAAGAATGTGTACATACTACAGGGCCCTAAATGAGGACACAATTAAGAACAAGTATCCACTGCCAAGAATTGATGATTTATGTGATCATCTTAAAGGATTGCAGAAAAGCAAAGCACCAGGTTTTGCAGGAGATGTCAATGGATTTATATTCTAAGAATGTATCTGTGTCCCGGGTATGAAAGAAATTATACAATACAAAAGAACCTGGATAGTAAGAGAGGAACTAAGAGCTACTCGAGTAAAGCAAAAGGACTTCAGTTTTAAAATTGGAGATGTTGTCCATTTAAAGGTAGCACCATTTAAAGGAATATATACATATATATATATATATATGTTTCAGATAAGAAAGGGAAACTATCTCCAAGGTATGTTGGACCATATAAGGTTCTTAAGAAAATACGGTAAGTTTCCTATCAACCATATCTATTATCAGAGTTAAGTAAAGTACGCCTGGTATTTCATGTCTCGCAACTCAAGAAGTGTTTGAGAAAATCAGCCAAAGAGGTACCATTACAAAGTATCAAGTTACAACTTGACATAACTTATGTAGAAAAGCCAAATAAAATAATAGAAATGCCTGAACGAAAGATATGAAACCATGGTATGAGGTTTTGTGGAGGCCTAATAGAAAAATCATGCAGAACAAGAAGCAATCTGGGAAAAGAAAACCACAATTGTTCAACACTCGGTCGAATCTCAGGGACGAGATTGTTTTAAGGAGGGTAGAACTATAACATCCCAAAAGTTTATACTTTTAAAAAAACTCAAATTAACGTATAACATTTTTGCGAACAAAATTTATTGTGTATTCTATTCTAAAACATTCAAAATCTCTAAAAATATATTTGTATTCTTTATTTGTTCTTCTTGTCTTAATTTAAAAATCCTAAATTTACAAATTCTTGCCTTCATTTTTGAAAAGTCTTTATTTAATCCTAAATTTGAGGGAATTCTTAAAAATTGAATTTAAAACAATTTTAAAAACTCTAAATTAAATTCCTTCTAAAATTTTCTTTAATTCTAATCTAAAAATTAAACATTAGTTAACCTTTCAATTTCTATTTTTGAAAAACCTTAAGTTAATATTCTTAATAGAAGGAATCTCGAAAACTAAATCTAAATTAATTATAAAATTTAAATTTCAACTCTTTAAAAACTTTTCCAAAATCTCCATTATTTTCTTTTTCTTATTTTTCTTATTTTTCTTTTCCTCTTTTTCTTTTTCTTTTTCATTTTCTTTCCTTTCTTTCTTTCTTTTTCCTCCTTCTCCTTCCCGCCTTGTTCCTTTGAACTACGGCGCGCAGTCCGAAAATTCTACATTACAAACCAATGCCGCCCACTAGAGATTTGCTCAACCGACTTCAATTGCTGTTATAACGTGCACTTTCTCTCTGGCATCCTTAGCCGCTGTCAATACCACTGTAATCCCCCCAAGGAACCGACAGTAGATAAACTAGCAGGGCCGTCGTTTTGTCGCCGTCGTGCTGCAAGTCGTTGGTTGCGCCCATGGAAGCTTAGAGCTACCTTCATAGGACCCTTATCTCCTTATGCAAATGGCAAAGAACGACTGGTTCAAACACGTCATTACAAACTATCTGTTTCAAACTGACCTACATTGCACCGCCATAGCTGATGAACTTATCTTCAATAGAAACCGACTCTAAGTGCTATAAATAGACCATACCAGGCCATTAATCAAATACCAAACTTGATCAACATATTCTCCTCTAAGTCTCCAACAAAATTCCACTATATATTAATCATCGCACTGCCCCAAATTTTGAAGAAACCGAAGGAGAGTCTCAAAGAACCCTAAATTGGCCGCCCGGAGCAAAACCTAGAAAATTCATCATCTTCAATCAAGTTCTTCCTCAATTAAAGGTACAATATCATTCTATAGTACCTAAATTTACTTTCCCCTACAATTCTTAAACCTTTTGTTTACTGGAACTCGCTACCCCCGACAGCCGTTGGCTTTGCTCTGTTCTTCACCGGAGCTTGCACAGTGCCAAAACAATTTAGAGCCTCTCTAGCCAAAACAAGCACATAGGAAGAATTCTTATAGTTCTTAGATACTCAAGAGCAGGTTATTTTAACCAAAGCTTGGCTGAAGCGTGCTGGCGACGAGCTTCCTCGCCGACGCAAACACGCCATCACCGGCGGCTCACCTCCAAACCTCACCAACCCAACCAAATATAAAAATGAGACCCTCTTGGATCCTAGATGGACAAAGGCAAACTAAATCCCCATGCTAAATAACATTAAGACGTGCGCACCATGAAATTTGTTGGGCGCTGGCTCAGGAGAATGAAGCAGAGAGAAAGAGGAAGAAGAGGAACAGTAAGGGGAGGAAAGAGAAAAGAGAAAAGGAAGAGAAGAGAATAAGGGGAGAGGAACACCTGAGTGGCTCAGTAAGCCAAGAGAGAGAGGGTATGGGTTCGATCCGAGCCAAAGGGAAAAATTTTAAATTTTTCCTTTTTTATTCTTTTAGGGATTAAAAATAAGAAAAAGTCTAGTAAAAACCCTAGAAAAATATAGTGACCCATTTAACTCCTTCAAAACTTTATTTTCAGAATTTTTACATCTTTTAAAACTTATTTGCTTACTTTTTGAATCCTTTAAAAATAGGTTGATCCATTTGATCTCTTTGAAAATCTCAATTTAAAATTTTTACATTCTTTTTAAGCCCATTAACTTATTATTTTAAATCCTTCAAAAATATTTGTTTTAAAACTCTTTTATATTTACATTTATTCAAACCTGAATTTTTAAAATCTAAGAAAAACCTTTTAAATTCCAAAAGTCATCTTTTTAAAATCTATTTAAATTTTTTTATAATTCTTAATATTTATTTGGACTTTTTCAATAATTTCTAGAAAATTAGTTTATTCCCTAATAATCAATAGATCCTCTTACTCCCATCAAAACTTCATAAATTCTCTCATTTCCTTCAAATTTATCTATATTCCCTTTTAAAAACATTCTTAATTTTTGATTTTTTTCATAAATTATTTTACGACAAACCCAAACTTTAAACTTTAGGATTTAACAAATAATTTTCCTATTTATATTCCTTTTCAAAATATTTTAAAATATTCCTTTTAACACTTTTTATTAAGCCCAAATTTTAAAGTTTAGGATTTGACAAATAACCCTAAAGAAGTAATTTAATCCCTTTTATTCCTTTCAAATTTTATTCATCCACCTTTTAAAAATTTGAAATATGCCCTTCAACTCTTTTTATTTCAATTTAAGCTCAAATTGCAAATCCCAAAATCTAGCAAATACTCTTCTTATCTAAAATTCCAAAAACTATCTCTTTTCCCCTATAGAATATTTGAAATACTCCTTTTATCTTTCATTATTCTATTCAAGCCTAAATTTTAAATTTTAGAACCTACAAATAACTTTCCCTTTAAAACTTCAAAAATTACCTTTTAAACTCTTTTTGAATTACTATTTGGTGTTTGTTTGGAATTGTTTGTTTGATTTCTTTTATCGATTATCGATAAATTGCGACATTGAGTTCACCGAGGGAACGGAACTCGACCCTAATATTGATATAAATGCCTTCGTTGCTATTCAAGGAAATGAAAGGTTTGAGACTGCTGATACTAAAGGCAAGTCAAACTATTTTAATCATTTAATTTAGAATCAATAGATTATCATATTCTAAATAATATATTTTGATAGAAATATTTTGCGGGATGGGTTAGTTAGATAGAAACAATTATTTCATGTAAGATTTAAATACTCCATAAAATTTGGCATATCAATATTTCATATAGATCTCTTAGTTTATATATATATTAGTATTTTATGCACTAAAAATGTCCCATCATTCCATGTGTTAGGAAAGGAGAAGTTTATTATTATATTATCAGATATATTATCCTTCTCCTTAGAAAATACCTTGATAACTAGGACTAGTTACAAAACCATCACCATGATAAAATAAACATTATCGCATGTACTAGTATTTCATTCATGAAGCTATTTCATGTGACAAAATAGAAAAATGATCCATTATTTTATGAGATAGGCAAATATAAATCCTATCAAAATTCATGTGGTATAAAAATGGTTTTGGCTATATGTCAGAAAACTATAAAAATTCTTGTGCCAGAATAAGGACATAGTTAAACCAGCATGGCATTTATATATTTCTCTCCGATCTCTCTGGGGACTCAGGCGATTTATAATGTGCATAACAGCATTTGGAGATTGTAGTGTTGATAAAGTCTTATTGGTGGGCAGCTATCTAAACAGCGGATAACAACGCCGATACTAACAAGATCGGTACCGTCTGTTAAGATAGAATCCAGGTTCCACCAAGCCGGGGCAAGTGTGTGACGAGCAGCTATTAAATAGGAGACAGATCCACCAATTACTGGTTAGAATTGGTGCTCCTATTAAGATAGAACTCAGGTCTCGTTCACACATCAGAAAAGGATAGAACTATATAAAAGCCATGTTATCCTTAGCCTTGCAACCTAGGGTACGTAATCCTCAAAATTCTCGAGCGAGCAGAGCCGAAAACGAAGACGAAATATTTTGCCAAAATTGTGGAGGGTAATGAAGGGTTACGCGGTGGCTACGCTAGCCGAAAACAAAAATTTCTACCACGCAAACCAGGAACACTTGCAAGTAAGGGCCGATAGATCGTTACCGATTGGAGTAGAGTGCAGCGGAATAGCCAATAAGGGCAATCTGATCCGGAACAGTGTAGCCGATGACAGCCGATTCCTGGGGACAGCCGATTCACCAATTAGCCGATTCGCAGATGCCGTAGCCGATCCGAGTCGTCCGACTGTGTTCTTGCGCCTCGCTCCGATGCACTCGACCGTAGCCGATTCACCCACAGCCAATGAACAGCGTGCAACGTAGCAGCGCCTCTACCGGTATCCACACGTCCGGGGACAGAACGCCGAACACACGTGTGCTAGCACGCGATGCAAGGCTAGGGTTTGGCTCGAAAGTCGGGAGGGTTTCCGTGGAGATTGATCTCGGCGACTTCTGTTGCACGCGATGCAATTGACGTGCCGCAGCTCTCCACCCCTCCCTCCTTTATATAGAGTTGGCCGACTAGGACTAGTGGCCGATTAGGACTCTATTTTGAATTGGATCTCATCCGTATCTCATAGAGTTGGCCGCCCCACACGTCATAAGCCCATAGGACTCTATCCGATCGGATCCCTATCCGATTGAGCCGTATCCGAGTCCAACTCGAATATCTATTCTATCCCCTTAAGCGTGCGACCCCGTAGGTTCAGGTATACTCGGTTTTGGCTATAGTCTAACTTAGCCGATCGTCGGCTCGAGTCCAACTCAGCCGACTGTCAATAGCGGCGCCTAGCAAGCATATATTGACACCATAGTATACAAGAATATAATATCGGCTCGAACCTGTAATGTGTACACAAATCCCTTTGCCTCACGATACCGGTTATGCTATAGGCAAGATGTGTGCCATCCCTTCAATAGCTTAACCATTCACTCGAACCGTATTGGATTATCCGTCCGTTGATTGACTCCTCTATCAACTTAGCATGGCCATGCATTTCCATAATCCATTACCTCGAGGGGCCCGAGATATCTCTCCAAAGGAGGGGCAAATTCCATCTTGATCACTCACATCCCACTCCATGTTTCATAGCAAACCCGAAAACTACCTTTATAACTACCCGATTACGGTATAGCGTTTGGTAGTCCCAAAGTAGGCTACTACACATGTTGGAATCCATGGTGATCTCAGGTCTAAGGACTTTGTACAAACACTACCCGAGACCAACTAATGGCACATTAATTCTGTAGTGTCTCATGGTGGGTCTATCCAACAATGTGTTCTCCAACACATGTGTCCATGTTTATTGATTTGGTATCTCCATACCCATGATCTATGAGACATGATCATCAATCAATAAATATGCCGATCTTAGAATCATATTTGTTCCAACAATATGACATATGATCGAGGATCATTTAGAAATAGATTCATACATATAGAGTCTCATAAATAAGTCACGTACTTATTGATCAATACAAGATGTCTATTTCATGGAACCGAATAACACTTTATTCATTTATACATAAACATTGATGTGATATCCAACATCTCCATGTTGCCTCTAGGGCATATCACTAACAATCTCCCACTTGCACTAGAGTCAATCATGTAAGTATCTAATACCCATTGCTCTTGTGTGCGCCTCATGCTTCGGCCGAGGAGAGGTTTTGTCGGCGGATCGGCTATGTTGAGATCCGTGTGCACTTTGCATATCTTGACATCACCTCTATCCACTATCTCGCGGATGAGATGATATCGCCGAAGTATGTGTTTGGACTTCGATGTGACCTCGGCTCCTTGGCTTGCGCAATGGCTCCACTATTATCACAATAGAGAGACATTGGACCGTCGTACTAGTCATAAAACCAAGCTCGAAACGAATTTGTTGATCCAAACAGCCTCCTTTGCAGCTTCGAAGCAGCAATATACTCGGCCTCCGTTGTAGAATCAGCAACGAGTATCCCGCTTGGAACTCTTCCACGCGCGCCTCCGTTCGGGCGGAACACGAACCCGATTGCGATCTATAATCATCCTTGTCTGTTTGGAAGCTAGCATCGGTGTAACCACTTACAACGAGCTCTTCTTCACCTCCATAGACTAGGAACATATCCTTAGTTCTTCTCAAGTACTTAAGGATATTCTTTACGGCATCCAGTGACCTTCACTGGATCGCGGTATCTGCTCGTAGCACTCAAAGCGTACGAGACATCCGGGCGTGTACAAAGCATGGCATATATTATGGATCCAATTGCCGAAGCATATGGAACCATACCCATCTTATTCCGCTCATCATGTGTCCGAGGACACCGATTCTTGCTAAGATTAATGCCATGTGACATGGGCAAGAAACCTTTCTTGGAATCATGCATGTTGAACCTTTTCAACACCTTGTCAATATATGTACTTTGGCTTAATCCAATTAGCCTCTTGGATCTATCTCTATAGATCCGAATGCCCAATATATATGTTGCCTCCCTAAGTCTTTCATGGAAAAACTATTTTTCAATGAAGACTTACGGATTCAAGCATAGGGATATCATTTCCAATCGTAATATGTCATCCACATATAAGATTAGAAATACAATTGCACTCCCACCGACCTTTTTGTAAACACAGGCCTCTTCTTCGTTTTTGATGAAACCAAACCCTTTGATTACTTCATCAAAACGAATATTCCAACTCCGAGATGCTTGCTTCAATCCATAAATGGACTTCTGTAGCTTGCATATCTTTCCAGGCGATTCTGGATCGACAAAACCCTGAGGTTGTATCATGTATACATCCTCGCTTAGGTTTCCATTCAGGAAAGCCGTTTTGACATCCATTTGCCATATCTCATAATCGAAATATGCAGCAATCGCTAGGATAATCCGAATAGATTTAAGCATTGCGACGGGCGAGAAGGTTTCATCATAATCAACTCCTTGAATCTGTTTAAAACCTTTCGCCACCAATCGCGCCTTATAGATGTGAACATTTCCATCCATATCGGCCTTTTCTTAAAAATCCATTTACACTCAATGGTTTTGACACCATCAGTGGATCAACCAAGTTCCAAACTTGATTGTCATACATGGATTTTATTTCGGATTTCATGGCTCCAAGCCACTTGTTGGAATCGGGTCCCACTATCGCTTCCTCATAGGTCTTAGGTTCATCGTTGTCCAACAACAATATATCACATTGTTCCGCACTGTACCGCAGTGCACGACGTGATCTTTCGGACCTCCGTGGGCTGGTGTATCTACAACCGGTGGCGCAACACTTTGCTCCTCTGTTGTGGTTCCGTGGCCGCGAAACGTTTTCGGTGTTTCTTGAACTTCTTCAAGATGCACCCTGCTCCCACTAACCCTTCTTGAAAGTAACTCTTTCTCCAAGAAGACACCGTGTCGGGCGACAAACACTTTGCCTTGTTCCCGATTATAAAAGTAATATCCCTTAGTTTCCTTAGGATATCCCACAAAGAAGCACTTGTCGATTTGGGTGTGAGCTTGTCGACGTAAACGTTTTACATAAGCCTCACATCCCCAAATTTTGAGAAAAGACAAACTAGGGGTTGCCCTGTCCATATCTCATATGGTGTCTTTTCAACCGACTTAGATGGAACTCTATTAAGTGTGAGCGTAGTGTTTCAAGAGCATATCCCCGAAGGATAACGGAAGATCACTTTGGCTCATCATCGACCGCACCATGTCCAACAAGGTGCGATTTCTCCGTTCGGACACTCCGTTCCATTGTGGAGTTCTGGCGGAGTCAGCGTGGAACAATTCCACAATCTTTCGATGATTACCAAACTCTTGGCTCAAGTATTCCCCTCCACGATCCGATCGTAGAAACTTGATTGTTTTCCCTAAATGATTCTCGTACTTCATTCTGGAATTCTTTGAACTTTTCAAAGGATTCGGACTTATGCCTCATTAAGTAGATATAGCCATATCTACTAAAGTCATCGGTAAAGGTAATGAAGTATCGATAACCACCTCGGCCGTTGAGCTCATTGGTCCACATACATCGGTATGTATGAGTGCCAACAAGTCACTTGCTCTTTCACCGTGTCCCGTGAAAGGTGCCTTTGTCATCTTACCAAGTAAACAAGACTCACATGTCTCAAATGATTCAAAATCAAAAGAGTGAAGCAATCCATCCTTATGGAGCTTCTCCATGCGTTTCTTATTTATATGGCCTAAGCGACAATGCCGATAAGCGTGGGGTTTATATCATTAGAGAGTTGCCTTTCGTATTAATGTTATAGATGGGAGACGCTTCAAGATTCAAAACGTATAATCCATTCACCAATGGAGCATGAAAATAGAACATATCTCTAAGATATATTGAACAACCATTGTTCATTGATCTAAAATCATATCCTTCCGCTTGCAAACATGAAGCGGAAATAACGTTTTGACATAGTGTTGGAACACAATAACAATTATTTAATTCCAAAACTAATCCCGAAGGTAGATGAAGTGGTACCGTGCCGACAAGCGTAGCAACGCTTGCTCCATTGCCGACGCGCAGTTCACCTCGCCCCTTCTCAATCCTCTACTTCTTCTCATTCCCCGCAACGACTTGCAAATATGAGCTACCGATCCGGTATCAAATACCCAAGAGTCGAGTAGGTGAAGTAGCAAGATTAATGTCTATAACATTAATACCGGCGTAAGTCGTACTTTGCTTCTTTTTGAGATCCTCCATGTACTTCTTGCAGTTCCTCTTCCAGTGGCTGTCTCCTTGCAATAGAAGCAAACGGCATCGATGCCGCCGACCCCTTCTTGCCCTTCTTTGCATTGGAGGCACTCGCGATCTCATCGGGAGTTAACTTCCTCTTGGTGCAAAGCTTCTTGACAGTGGTTTGCGCTTAGCCTTCGCATCATCATCACATGATGACCGTTTTCTGGATACTCTCCTCACTGTCTTAAGCATCCCATGCAATTCAGCCAAGGTTCTATCCATATTGTTCATGTGATAATTCAATATGAATGGCTCGAAGCTCGGAGGGAGCGGCGGAGAATCACATCGTAGCCAACTCTTGGCTAAGGGGAAACCCAGTTTTCCGGACTCTCATTGTAGCCAATCATCTTTATCACATGCGGACCGACGGATTCCCTCAACAAGCTCGCACGCAAACAAGGACTTTGAGGTGTTGAACCTCTCGGCCCGAGCTTGGTTCTCAAACATGCCACGCAGTCCCGAATAATAGTGTGAGCATCGCTGCTCTCATATTGCTTCGAAGCTCGGGGACATTGTAGCAAGCATGAGACAGCTTATATCTAGGGAATCATTAGTGTGCTTCTCGTAAGCTCTCCGTGCGTTGCGGTGGCATTATTTGGCAAATCCTCGGGATAGGGTACTTCAAGAACGTACTCCTTACACTCTTGCTTGAGAACAATTCTCAAGTTGCGATACCAATCCATAAAGTTTGTTCCATTTAATTTTTCCTTTTCGAGAATAGATCGCAAATTAAAGGTAGTGGTTGTAGTATTAGCCGCCATTTATTCTACAACGAAAAACAAAGTTTAGCACAATGTTTATGTTATGTCTTTTGTTAAACAATTTAACATAAGACTCCCATTACATATTTTCCACCTTCCCTCTAGGTTACGTATTGGGTCAAGATCCACATGTTAATTAATTTTCTAGTGAGCTTTGGCATCACCGCTAGAAGATTAATAACATCGGTAAGCAACTCCTTGCTAATCACATCTCTATGTGACTCTTGTTGTTGGTGTGACATCTCCATGCCCCGGCCCCAACCTATGCCCCAAGGCCCAAAACTGTTTTGATAGCCTTGTTAAGTAAACCAAATGCTCCCGCGGTATATGTCGACATATACCCCTCGTGTTATGATTGAGAATGACACTGCTTTGTGGACCCACCATTGACGAGCATAACGGTGACGGGTGCAACATTTGGAAGGGCATCATTACTACTTAATTTTGCAAGGGATGCTACCCTATCAAACAAACATATCACATATATGAAAGGGTAGAATAGCATGAAATAGTATGGCCCCCTTCACATGGTGATCTCCATCTCCATGCCGGTGTAGAGGATCTCCATCTTCAACACCGTTCTTCCGAGTGCCGAATGCTTGATTTCTTCAAACTAAGCTACTACTATAGAAGCTCTAATTGAAGATTACATCGACTCGCAGTCGTGAAAGAATATTACAAGCATTGCACGTATGAAAGAATATTACGGGGATTGCACATATGAAAGAATATTACATGCATCACATGCATCTCATACATCTCATACATACAATAGGGCCATACCATCTCAAAGCATTCTCTGCAAAAACGAGTTAGGCGTAGAAACGTTTTCTACCTATCGCAGAGAAACGACATCGAGACGACCTATAAGGGGGGTGCACACGGCGGTCCCTCGCGGGCTTCCGGGCAGCGCCCGGAACACCACACGAAATTCATAGATCCAATCTATGAAATCGCTTACGGAAACCATGTCGGCATAATCATATTATGTCGTCCCGATACACTATCAAGGGAGATGGTTTGCGTAGGCGCGAGGCAGCAACAAAGTCGGACTACGAGATAGCTTCGGTATAATCACATTATACCGTTCCGATACACTATCAAGGAACGCTATCTCGAACCCAACTCAAACCGAGTTATTTGGAAATTGCTTCGACGTAATCACATTACGCCGTTCCGATACACTATCAAGGAACGCAATTACCATCTACTCTCCTCAACAGATCCCGTAAAACCGATTGATCTAATCAACCCGTGCGCAAAACTTGTTCCAGATCCAATCTAAAACCCGAACTAAGCAAGATTAGCTCTGATACCACTGAAGGGTTACGCGGTGGCTACGCTAGCCGAAAACAAAAATTTCTACCACGCAAACCAGGAACACTTGCAAGTAAGGGCCGATAGATCGTTACCGATTAGAGTCGAGTGCGGCGGAATAGCCAATAAGGGCAATCCGATCCGGAACAGTGTAGCCGATGACAGCCAATTCCTGGGGACAGCCGATTCACCAATCAGCCGATTTGCAGATGCCGTAGCCGATCCAAGTCGTCCGACTGTGTTCTCGCGCCTCGCTCCGATGCGCTCGACCGTAGCCGATTCACCCACACCGATGAACAGGCGTGCAACGTAGCAGCGCCTCTGCGGTATCCACACGTCCGGGGACGAACGCCGAACACACGTGTGCTAGCACGCGATGCAAGGCTAGGGTTTGGCTCGAAAGTGGGGAGGGTTTCCGTGGAGATTGATCTCGGCGACTTCGTTGCACGCGATGCAATTGACGTATCTCAGCTCTCCACCCCCTCCCTCCTTTATATAGAGTTGGCCGACTTGGACTTGTGGCCAATCAGGACTCTATTTTGAATCGGATCTCATCCGTATCTCATAGAGTTGGCCGCCCATACGTCGTAAGCCCATAGGACTCTATCCGATCGGATCCCTATCCGATCGAGCCGATCCGTGTCCAACTCGAATATCTATTCTATCCCCTTAAGCGTGCGACCCGTAGGTTCAGGTATACTCGGTTTCGGCTCGCATCGTCTAACTTAGCCGATCGTCGGCTCGAGTCCAACTCAGCCGACTGTCAATAGCGGCGCCTAGCAGCACATATTGACACCATAGTATACAAGAATATAATATCGGCTCGAACCTGTAATGTGTACACAAATCCCTTTGCCTCACGATACCGTTAAGCTATAGGCAAGATGTGTGCCATCCCTTCAATTGCTTAACCATTCACTCAAACCGTATTGGATTATCGCGTTGATTGACTCATCAATCAACTTAGCATGGCCATGCATTTCCATAATCCATTACCTCGAGGGCCCAGAGATATCTCTCCAAAGGAGGGCAAATTCCATCTTGATCACTCACATCCCACTCCATGTTTCATAGCAAACCCGAAAACTACCTTTATAACTACCCAGTTACGGTATAGCGTTTGGTAGTCCCAAAGTAGGCTACTACACATGTTGGAATCCATGGTGATCTCAGTCTAAGGACTTTGTACCAACACTACCCGAGACCAACTAATGGCACATTAATTCCTGTAGCGTCTCATGGTGGGTCTATCCAACAATGTGTTCTCCAACACATGTGTCCATGTTTATTGATTTGGTATCTCCATACCCATGATCTATGAGACATGATCATCAATCAATAAGCATGCCAATCTTAGAATCATATTTGTTCCAACAATATGACATATGATCGGGATCATTTAGAAATAGATTCATACATATAGAGTCTCATAAATAAGTCACGTACTTATTGATCAATACAAGATGTCTATTTCATGGAACTGAATAACACTTTATTCATTTATACATAAACATTGACGTGATATCCAACATCTCCATGTTGCCTCTAGGGCATATCACTAACAGGTAAGCTAGGCAGACACTTCAGAGTCGATTGGTATTCGAATACGTCGTACTCCCGGTTAATGGAGTTATGTTTATGGGTGAATCCAATTTAATGGCATAAGCAATTTTCTAAAATGCCATCTTAACAATTTGAACATTCATATGTACATAATTATAGAAAAGAATATGACCTAAGATCATGCTAAGGCTAGATTTATGTTACTTAATTTAAACTATCATAGACATTTATTTATACATAGTATGGAATAATGTTAAAACTTAGGTTCATGGCATTTTTTAAAAATATATTGTACATTTATAGGAAGGGATAGAACATGGAATTAAACTAGGTTAAGTTTATAATTTGTGTTCCTAATTGTTTACATAAAATATTCTAAAGGAAAATAGGACATATCATCATGCTAAGGATTAATTGACAATTCATGTTTCTCTTTAAAACATTATTCCTGTTTATTCATATGTAGTCAAGTCCAGTATAAGTTTTCTAAGTTAATGCTAGGTCCATATCATTCCTTTTAAAACATTAGGTATAAACATCATATGTAAGAAATTATAGGAGAGGGGTAAAAACTAGGATCATGTTAAAACTAGGTTTATGATTTTCCTTTTTAAGCTATACTGTGTATTCATTTATACATAATAAAGAATCATATTAAAACATGGACTTAAGTTATTCCCTTTTAAGTATATCTTGCATACTTATAGAAAAGGGTAGAATATAAACTTAAGCTAGAATTAGGTTTACCATTTATGTTCTTAAAAGTCTACATGAATTATTTTAAAGAGAGGAATAGGATATACCTTCGTATTAAGGATAAATTTATAAATTATAATTTCATTTAAACTATCTTGCATAATTATCTATGTGTTTTTAAGTTCAGTTTGGCTTGCTGAGTATCATTGGTACTCACCCATGCATATAATAACTTCAGGAAATCCCGAAGCCAAGGAAGAATGCGAACTCTAGGTCGACTCTACACTTGGGCTGTCCCTGTGGAAGTGTTGCGTCTTTTTTTGTATTGTATAACCTATACTTGTACATTATTAATTTATAAAAACATACGAAGTTTCTGTATCTGTACTATTTCACGCATAACCAGACTCCTGGGAGGTTATGTGATATTTGTGGGAATTGACCTTCTTAAGGAGACCCCACAATTTGTCAACCCCAATGAAACAAAGTTAGTGAGCGGTGTTAACACTGAAATTTGGTAATTGAGTCCCTAAGTCGCAAGGCGGCGAATCGAATCGGTGGTTTGGTGTGGAAACGGAGGCCGCATAGGCGAGGAGTGATCGGGCTGCGAGGCCAATCGGCTAAGGTTGGATCGAACAATGGCAGCCGATAGCCGATTCCAGGTCCGGAAGAGATAAAACTGTTTCTGGTGCAGCAGTTTGAGGATAAATAGAAGATTCGGTTGTTAGTTGCATGTTAGCGATATTGCGACTTATGGGTAGAGTCTGTAACGGCAATTGTATCTCGTAATTTAGGAGTTTGTTAAGCGTTAGTTGTAACACGGCATGGGTCCTTCTCGGGATAATGTTGTGTTTTAAATGGTAGTTTAGATAGAGTCTAGGGTTTGTACGAGTTAATTGTATTTTGGGTATAAATAGGACCGAGACTCCCCGAAAAAAAGAATCACAATCAATCAAACCTTCGGCGCATCGCCAACCTTTTCTTCGACGAGTAGTTTCTTTGGCTACGGCTGCATCATTTCGATCCCGGATCTAGGTAAATGCTTGTCATTAGTGGTATTATCTGTTGTTTCTAGTGCTTCCATCGTAATGACACATTAGATTCAAGAGTTTATACTGCGCTATTTATTATATAGTGCATATAAATTAGACTAATGTTTAGATCTATCCCGCCATTGGCTAGTTCTATCAAGAACTTGCGGCCGATAGGGCTAGATCTAAAGGTTGGCTGGTTTATATGTGGTATCCACCGCCTCGAGGCATATGAATCGGCTGCAATAGATCAGATTTTTCTTTTTATACTTAATGCTTGCATCGGGTCCGAACTATTAAGTCATTTTTAGAACTATCAATGATCCGTTCGCTAAGATTTATATTGTTTAGAGACAGCATTTTGGGGTTTCAGCGGCCTTATCTCGCCCGATATGTTTCTTTTAATGTATTATTAGACTTATATTAGACTGTCTCTTATGTTAAGATCGCATTCTTGTCGGATGTTATTAGGACAGTATTTAGGTTACACGACTGATGCTGTCTTGGTATAACCGATCCATTCCAGTCGTTTGGCTTAATATATTTTAGGATAGCATATATATGCTTATGGATTCCCTCACCGATCCGTGGGGATCTAACATAACACTTAACGCATATTCCCTTGTTTCTCTTGTTGATTAACAGATCAAATCAACGCGGCACGCCCCGCACGGGTAGCCGAGAAGGACCCACCGGAGTTAAGCGGATCTCTCGAGCCGAGCGTGAGAGAAATTTCTCATCGCATGCTTCTTGGCACGCCCGGTGGGACTTTCTCTGTCGGCTCGACTCGGACGCATAGATTCAGCGGCAAGATGGTCGACTCCAAGAGCCCTAGCATTTCCGAACAACATCGTGCTGTGAAGATGGAGCGGTTATCGGTGAATAGCAAGCCGATTATAAGAAGATGGTGGAAGAGCTCCGGGCTAACTATTTGCAATCTTTCACCGAAACAAGATCGGCTGTGCATCAAAAATATAAGTTCAGCATGAACGACCTTAAGGCATCCTCCTCTACGGTGAGACAAAAGGCAAAGAAGACGGAGGAGCCGACCCGAAACGGGACGATTCGGTGTATGTTCTCTACAAGACCGGATCGACTCGGCCGTTCATCACGCGTTAGTCAATCAAAGTAGCATTCTGGTCAACACTCTCAATAACATGATCGCTATTGTGGTCGACGCCAAGATAGCCGACCGCTGCAACGAGGGCGACGTACTTCACGACGGCCAATTTCACGGTTACGGACGCCTGGTCACATGAATTAGCCGATCCCACCACTAGCACAACAAGGGCCACCGGGAGGAGTCCTCGGTCGGCTGAATCCAGGTGAATCAGCTATAAAGCCAGCAATTACTATGCTGAACCGAAGCGGCGCCGCTGCCCCAAGATCAGATTGCTAATATGTTCAACGACAATCGGCGGTCGGGCGATTGATCCAAACAGACGATACAACGCCGGTGGCCAACGGTGTTTCGGGACCACCAACGCCACCACCGGCGCATCGGCCGCCTCCGTGATCATCACTACCGGTACCAAGGAGGCCGTCAAGATCATCATTACAGGCCTCGAGACGCCACCACTTGTATCGGCAAGCACCCGCGTTGTGTGACCCATACGAGCCAATACGGCAAGACAACCGAACCTGGACCGATCGATTGCACATTAATTCCTGTAGTGTCTCATGGTGGGTCTATCCAACAATGTGTTCTCCAACACATATGTCCATGTTTATTGATTTGGTATCTCCATACCCATGATCTATGAGACATGATCATCAATCAATAAATATGCCGATCTTAGAATCATATTTGTTCCAACAATATGATATATGATCGAGGATCATTTAGAAATAGATTCATACATATAGAGTCTCATAAATAAGTCATGTACTTATTGATCAATACAAGATGTCTATTTCATGGAACTGAATAACACTTTATTCATTTATACATAAACATTGACCATGATATCCAACATCTCCATGTTGCCTCTAGGGCATATCACTAACAATCTCCCACTTCCACTAGAGTCAATCATGTAAGTATCTAATACCCATTGCTCTTGTGTGCGCCTCATGCTTCGGTGAGGGAGAGGTTTTGTCGGCGGATCGGCTATGTTAAGACCCGTGTGCACTTTGCAATCTAGACATCATCTCGTCCACTATCTCGCGGATGAGATGATATCGCCGAAGTATGTGTTTAGACTTCGATGTGACCTCGGCTCCTTGGCTTGCGCAATGGCTCCACTATTATCACAATAGAGAGACATTGGACCGAGTCGCACTAGTCATCACACCAAGCTCGAAACGAATTTGTTGATCCAAACGGCCTCCTTTGCAGCTTCCAAAGCAAGCAATGTACTCGGCCTCCGTTGTAGAATCAGCAAAAGTATCCCGCTTGGAACTCTTCCATGCGCGCCTCCGTTCGGGTAGAACACAAACCAGATTGCAATCTATAATCATCCTTGTCCGTTTGGAAGCTAGCATCGGTGTAACCACTTACAACGAGCTCTTCTTCACCTCCATAGACTAGGAACATATCCTAAGTTCTTCTCAAGTACTTAAGGATATTCTTTACCATCCAGTGACCTTCACTGGATCGATCGGTATCTGCTCGTAGCACTCAAAGCGTACGAGACATCCGGCCGTGTACAAAGCATGGCATACATGATGGATCCAATTGCCGAAGCATATGGAACCATACCTATCTTATTCCGCTCATCATGTGTCCGAGGACACCGATTCTTGCTAAGATTAATGCCATGTGACATGGGCAAGATACCTTTCTTGGAATTCATGCATGTTGAACCTTTTCAACACCTTGTCAATGTATGTACTTTGGCTTAATCCAATTAGCCTCTTGGATCTATCTCTATAGATTCGAATGCCCAATATGTATCTTGCATCCCCTAAGTCTTTCATGGAAAAACTATTTTTCAATGAAGACTTGACGGATTCTAGCATAGGGATATCATTTTCAATCAACAATATGTCATCCACATATAAGATTAGAAATACAATTGCGCTCCCACGACCTTTTTGTAAACACAGGCCTCCTCTTCATTTTTGATGAAACCAAACCCTTTGATTACTTCATCAAAACGAATATTCCAACTCCGAGATGCTTGCTTCAATCCATAAAAGGATTTCGTAGCTTGCATATCCTTCAGCGATTCGGATCGACAAAACCCTAAGGTTGTATCATGTATACATCCTCGCTTAGGTTTTCATTTAGGAAAGCCGTTTTGACATCCATCGCCATATCTCATAATCAAAATATGCAGCAATCGCTAGGATAATCCAAATAGACTTAAGCATTGTGACGGGCGAGAAGGTTTCATCATAATCAACTCCTTGAATCTGTTTAAAACCTTTCGCCATCAATCGCGCCTTATAGATGTGAACATTTCCATCCATATCGACCTTTTCTTAAAAACCCATTTACACTCAATGGTTTTGACACCATCGGGTGGATCAACCAAGTTTCAAACTTGATTGTCATACATGGATTCTATTTCGGATTTCATGGCTCCAAGCCACTTGTTGGAATCGGGTCCCACCATCGCTTCCTCATAGGTCTTAGCTCATCGTTGTCCAACAACAATATATCACGTTGTTCCGCACCTATGTACCTCTCGGGCGCACGACGTGATCTTTGAGACCTCCGTGGGGCTGGTGTATCTACAACCGGTGGCGCAACACTTTGCTCCTCCAGTTGTGATTTTGTGGTCGCTGAAACATTTTTTCGGTGTTTCTTGAACTTCTTCAAGATGCACCCCTGCTCCAACTAACCCTACTTGAAAGAAACTCTTTCTCCAAGAAAACACCATGTCGGGCGACAAACACTTTGCCTTGTTCCCGATTATGAAAGTAATATCCCTTAGTTTCCTTAGGATATCCCACAAAGAAGCACTTGTCGATTTGGATGTGAGCTTGTCGGATCGAAACGTTTTACATAAGCTTCGCATCCCCAAATTTTGAGAAAAGACAAACTAGGGGTTGCCCTGTCCATATCTCATATGGTGTCTTTTCAACGACTTAGATGAAACTCTATTTAGTGTGAGCGCAAATGTGTTTCAAGAACATATCCCCGGAAGGATAACGGAAGATCACTTTGGCTCATCATAGACCGCACCATGTCCAACAAGGTGCGATTTCTCCGTTCGGACACTCCGTTCCATTGCGGAGTTCTGGCGGAGTCAAGCGTGGAACAATTCCACAATCTTTCGATGATTACCAAACTCTTGGCTCAAGTATTCCCCTCCACGATCGATCGTAGAAACTTGATTGTTTTCCCTAAATGATTCTGTACTTCATTTTGGAATTCTTTGAACTTTTCAAAGGATTCGGACTTATGCCTCATTAAGTAGATATAACCATATCTACTAAAGTCATCGGTAAAGGTAATGAAGTACGATAACCACCTCGGCCGTTGAGCTCATTGGTCCACATACATCGGTATGTACGAGTGCCAACAAGTCACTTGCTCTCTCACCGTGTCCCGTGAAAGGTGCCTTTGTCATCTTACCAAGTAAACAAGACTCACATGTCTCAAATGATTCAAAATCAAAAGAGTGAAGCAATCCATCCTTATGGAGCTTCTCCATGCGTTTCTTATTTATATGGTCTAGCGACAATGCCGGATAAATGTGGGGTTTGTATCATTAGAGAGTTGCCTTTCGTATTAATGTTATAGATGGAAGACGCTTCAAGACTCAAAACGTATAATCCATTCACCAATGGAGCATGAAAATACAACATATCTCTAAGATATATTGAACAACCATTGTCCATTGATCTAAAATTATATCCTTCCGCTTGCAAACTTGAAACGGAAATAACGTTTTGACATAGTGTTGGAACACAATAACAATTATTTAATTCCAAAACTAATCCGAAGGTAGATGAAGTGGTATGTGCCGAGCGAAGCGTAGCAACGCTTGCTCCATTGCCGACGCGCAGTTCACCTCACCCCTTCTTAATCCTCTACTTCTTCTCATTCCCCGAACGACTTGCAAATATGAGCTACCGATCCGGTATCAAATACCCAAGAGTCGGTAGGTGAAGTAGCAAGATTAATGTCTATAACATTAATACTGAAGCGAAGTCGTACTTTGCATCTTTTTGAGATCCTCCATGTACTTCTTGCGTTCCTTTTCCAAGTGACTGTCTTCTTGCAATAGAAGCAAACGACATCCGATGCCGCCGACCCCTTTTGCCCTTCTTTGCATTGGAGGCACTCGCGATCTCATCGGAAGTTAACTTCCTCTTGGTGCAAAGTTTCTTGACAGTGGTTTGCGCTTAGCCTTCGCATCATCATCACATGATGACCGTTTTTCTGGATACTCTCCTCATTGTCTTTAGCATCCCATGCAATTCAGCCAAGGTTCTATCCATATTGTTCATGTGATTGTTTAATATGAATGGCTCGAAGCTCGGAGGGAGTGATGGAGAATCACATCTCGTAGCCAACTCTTGGCTAAGAGGGAAACCTAGTTTCTCAAGACTCTCGATATAGCCAATCATCTTTATCACATGCGGACGATGGGATTCCCCCAACAAGCTCGCACGCAAACAAGGACTTCGAGGTGTTGAACCTCTCTCGCTCGAGCTTGGTTCTCAAACATGCCACGAAGTCCCCTGAATAATAGTGTGAGCATCGCTGCTCTCATATTGCTTCGAAGCTCGGGGGACATTGTAGCAAGCATGAGACGGCTTATATCTAGGGCATCATTAGTGTGCTTCTCGTAAGCTCTCCGTGCAGTTGCGGTGGCATTATTTGGCAAATCCTCGGGATAGGGTACTTCAAGAACGTACTCCTTACGCTCTTGCTTGAGAACAATTCTCAAGTTGCGATACCAATCCATAAAGTTTGTTCCGTTTAATTTTTTCTTTTCGAAAATAGATCGCAAATTGAAAGCATAGGGTGTAGTATTAGCGTCATTTATTCTACAACGAAAAAGCAAAGTTTAGCACAATGTTTATGCTATGTCTTTTGTTAAACAATTTAACATAAGACTCCCATTACGTATTTTCCACCTTCCCTCTAGGTTACGTATTGGGTCAAGATCCACATGTTAATTAATTTTCTAGTGTGCTTTGGCATCACTGCTAGAAAATTAGTAACATCGGTAAGCAACACCTTGCTAATCACATCTCTATGTGACTCTTGTTGTTGGTGTGGCATCTCCATGCCCCGGCTCCAACCTATGCCCCAAGACCCAAAACTGTTTTGATAGCCTTGTTAAGTAAACCAATTGCTCTGCTGTATATGTCCGACATATACCCCCTCGTGTTATGATAGAGAATGTCACTCGCTTTTGGAGACCCACCATTGACGAGCATAACGGTGACGGGTGCAACATTTGGAAGGGCATCATTATCACTAAATTTTGTGAGGGATGTTATCCTATCAAACAAACATATCACATAATGAAAGCAGGTAGAATAGCATATAATGAAATAGTATGGGCCCCTTCACATGGTGATCTCCATCTCCATGCCGGTGTAGAGGATCTCCATCTTCGTCACCGTTCTTCCGATTGCCGAATGCTTGATTTCTTCAAACTAAGCTACTACTATAGAAGCTCTAATTGAAGATTACATCGACTCGTAGGTCGTGAAAGAATATTACAAGTATTGCATGTATGAAAGAATATTACGATTGCACATATGAAAGAATATTACATGCATCACATGCATCTCATACATCTCATACATACAATAGGGCCATACCATCTCAAAGCATTCTCTACAAAAACAAGTTAGGCGTAGAAACGTTTTCTACCTATCGCAGGAAACGGCATCAAGATGACCTATAAACGGGTACGCACACGGTGGTCCCGCTCGGAACACCACACGAAATGAAGGGTTACGTGAAAGCTACGCTAGCCGAAAACAAAAACTTTTCTACCACGCAAACCAGGAACACTTGCAAGTAAGGGCCGATAG